>SNQN01003899.1:0-41909 GCA_008642245.1 Bassia scoparia | reverse complement strand
TTGGCATATGGAATTAACACACATGTCGCAACAATAATTAGTCCTACTGGCATATCTTTCTGTTAAACAACCCGCCTAGTAATATGCATGCTTAGGGTTAACACAGAATTATGTTTGTTGTTGTTTTTTTAATATGGACTCGCTATGTCCGAGTGGTGGCCGCTAGATGAGTGGAGGCGTTGTGCACTACTTCTCCCTTACCCTTGTCTCCTATTCCATGACCTTTGGTGCAAGACCAGACTATGGAGTCCTTCGCCTTGCTTTATGCATTTATAGGAAAGGCTTAAACGGGTTCAGCAGCTCCCAAATGAGTGCGATGACGACTTCCTCTACTCATTTCAAGTATAATACACACAACTGCACTCATACTATGCAGACAAGAATTCAATTCTAGCAAAACCAAAGTCATCACTAGTCGGTCATACCCCTCGGCGTTGAGGGACCAAACCTAGGTCGGCCCTATGTCGCCCCAGCACCCGTACAAAAGTGGTAAGTTCGAGTGGAGCGAAGAGCCGAAGCGGCTTCATAAAGCATCGCAAACGGAGTCGCCGGAGAGAGAAAGAGTGAGTGACAGTAAGGTGAGGGTTTGAAAGAGAAAGGGTTTGATAGTGATAAGGAGTTTCAATTCAAATAAAAGAAAACAAGGGGTTTAGTTCGGAGGGAGAACGAAAAGGAGTGAAAGCAAATTCGCGAAAAAAAGGTCACCGATCGATAATCATGTTTTGTCGGTAACGCTAGTATTTAGTTGGTGTCGTTCGGTATCAACGACTAAATTTTTTCTATCGTGGGCAAATTTCTTATGGTGTGATCATTGTTGTTATTTATAAAGGTATGTGGATGGTGTGTCTACTTGATTCTATATGTTGACGACATGCTTGTGGGTACTAGCATGGTATTGATCAATGACTTGAATAAAAAATTGGTTTGCGCTTTTTTGACATGCATATGTCACATCTTTTAACGAAGTCATTGCAATCCCTTTCCATTRTTATCCAGTAATAACCAAGGGTAATGATCTGGCATGCCAACATTTTACCACTCATATGCGCACCACATACTCCGATATGTACATTGAACATGATTGCTTTAGCGTCTTCTTGTGTGATGCAGATCAACAGGTGCCCATGATAGCCCTTCTTGTGTAATTCTCCTTCTTCCAAAATATWTTGAGTGGCTAAACGTCTTAGGGCTTTTTGAGCCTTTATGGATGCATAGGGAGGATATTCATTGTTTTGAAAAAACTTCAAAATGTGTGAATACCAAGATTCGTTTTCTTCATTTGTTGAAGGATTTTGCTCTTCATTATCTAATGTGTTGACATGTGCGGGAGCTTGTTGTCTTCGATGACTAGGGACATGTGTGTTAGCTAGTGATCTTGGCAATTAAATCATTGAAGCGTCTGCAAATTGATTATCGTCTCGGGAAAGACACATATATTCTATCTCTTTCATATTTTGAGCGATTGTTTCAAAATATGCTTGATAATGTGCTAAGCTTTCGCTCCTAGCTTTCCATTTGCTCGAAATTTGATTGATGATTAAGGTTGAATCACCGTATACTCTTAGCCATTCTGCTAAAAGGGCTAYTGCTTCTTTCAATCCAATTATGCAAGCTCCATACTGAGCTATGTWRTTGGTAACATCGAAATCTAATTTCACCGAAATAGGCGTATTCTCTTCTTTTAGTGATACTRGAAGTATGCCTACACCGCATTGTTTTTCATTAGAAGATCCAACGAAATATAAAGATCATGCCCCATCACTAGTAGAAAAATAGACAAAAGTTGCAGCTCAAAAGCTGCGGTTTTTTWAAAAACTCCGGCATTTAACMCATCTTAAAGGCCAWAAAATTGGAAAAATCAMAAAAGCTGGGGTTTTTTTGATATAACTCYAGCTTTTGACTTTGTAAAAAAAATAATTAATAAATTAAACCAACAATTACGAAACCTACGCACACTCAAGTCTCACCCTCTCAGCTCACTCGTCTTCTCTCTCTTCTTTTCATGCCTCTATCCAACCCTAATCTCTCTCCTCTCTTCATGCCTCTCTCTACTTCCTCTATCCTTGCTTTCACTTCGCAATATTTCAGGGTATAATTCTACACATTTGTTAGTTTCAATATTTGCAATTTCTCGTTGTCAACATTTTTTAGGGTTTTTCTTCGATTTTTTTCGCATTTGATTTGTGTTTGTATGCGTTTGGTTGTGATGCTATTTGGAGAGCAGGCTAGCGGTGATGATTTTGGGCTTCCGAAGGCCGTCGATGTGTTGCATTTGGAAGAACAATTTGGCAAGGTACTCTCGCTCTCATCTTTTCTCAATTATTTCGAATTCAATTGTATTCTAATCATTATTTCTTCAAAATAGGGATTTTTTTTTCCAATTTAGGGTTTTTTGTTGAAAATACTTATGTATTGATTTGCTTCGATTCTCCTCAATTAGCTTAGATCTAGCTCGAGTTTTCGTATTGATATTATTGTATCCACTTTTTTGCGTGTTTATGTGATTGATTTGATTTTTTACCTTTTTTTATTGCGTGCTTATGTGATTGTAAGATTTGTTTGACAAATTTAGTTTTGGGAAATTGAAACCCTAATTCAATTTGGGAAACCGCTTTAACTATGTTTTTTTACCTTTAAAATTTAAATGTATTTTTACAATTTCCTGGTTTTTTATCATAATTTTCCATTTTCTTGGTTTTTTCCTTCGAATTTTTGGGATTTGTCTCATTTTAGTGGTGGTGTGTTGGTGGTGGTGCGTGTGTGGGTGTTGTTGTTTAGTCGTGCCTCTCTCCTCTTCCTTGTTTCTAAAATCATTTGAATTTTGAGACATTTCTGCTCTGGTGGTGCGTGATTTTTTTTGGCGGGATGGGAGTTTTGCTGGATGAGTTTGAGGTGGGCTTATGGTTGTCTGCTTGATGCTTTGGAAAGATATTGTGACTTCATTCATTGTTTAGCACCTTGTTAGCTTTTGGCTTCTTTGCTTCCTTAGGCAATAGAAATATAATACTTTACCTGCGCTAACAAGTAATTCCTCACCCTTATTTTGTTTCTTCTTTCTATCTATGCTTGCTCTGTTTTAATTCGAGCCTGTATTTTTGAGGGTCTTGAAATCTTTATTTTGTTCTCTAACATGTTCCATGTTCATATATATTGTCTTTTCTTGGTGAATAATCCTTTTCTTGCTTAATGAATATGCTTAATCCTTTCCTGTGTGAATTTATCGCATCAAGCCGGGAGATACGGAGCTCATTGCAGGGACATGACAAAACGAGGTACTTTTAAACTTTGAATTTCCTTTTGGTCTTATCATTATGTTGAATTGCTGAAATTCACTAAGTTATTATGAATGCCAAATTGTTTTTTTAGGCTAAACGAGTTCATCAAAGGAGAATATTTCTAGGCTAAATATCAAAACCCTTGAAAGGGCTATGATCACAACCTTGAGCTATAATACATGTTTGTGTCAAGCTGTATATTGTGCGTCAACTTGGTTGCTTGCTACTCTGGGAAAGAATCCCCTTTGCATCAACAGGATGATGAGGTCCCTTTGTCCAAACTATGTAATTTCTTATGTAATTTAATGTACTTTAATCATTTCCTCATCAATATATATAAAGTTTTTTTAATGAGTGTAATTTATACTCATTTATTGTATTTTTACCCAATCTTAATGGAAATTGATATTTGTATGTATATGTAACACTTTTATTTTTATTTTAGGATGAAATAACAAAAAAATAGCCCATGTATTGTCTCTAATTATACAATGAGAGACAAAGCATGGGCTAAATTTTAAATTAACAAAAAAATAGCCCATGTATTTTTTATATATATATAGCTATCAAAAGCTGGGTTTTAGCTAAACCCTAGCTTTGACTTCACAAAAGCTGGGGTTTTTAGCTAAACCCCAACTTTTGTCAAAAGCTACAGGCTCAAAAGCTGGGGGTTAAAAACCTCAGCTTTTGAGCCCTAAATACCCCAGATTTGATTGATATTTTCTACTAGTGCATCTTTTGTCACTAATAGATGTTAAACAGGAAATTCAAAGACTTCAAGTTCTGCATCGCCTAGTGGGGTAGCTAAGAATTCTGGAACAATGCTTCTTCGTATTCTTTTTTAGACACACTTTAGATCAAATTCAAAAAGCATCACTACCTATCTAGATAATCTTCCATTCATCGCAGGTGTTTTCCAAGAGATACTTCAATGGATTGGCCTTTGACACGATATAGACGGTGTGGGTGAGGAGATAATGTCACAATTTCTTATAGCCTACACTAATGCAAGCCAAATCTTCTTGGTGCTTGAACATCTTGTTTCATATTCCACAAATTTCTTACTCAAGTAATAAATTGCATTTCTTTGCCTTCAACTTCTTTAGCAAGCATAGCTCCTGCAGCAATTTGGGTGACTGTCATATAGAGCCGTAGAGGCAAGCTTGGGACTGGTGGTAATAGGATCGGAGGATTTGATAGACATTCCTTTACTTTGTCGAATGTTATTGACAACCATAGTCCCATACCTTAGTTCGACTTTCTTGAGTTTGTGAAAGATGGTTTGCACACCATGGTGACTTTGGATATGAATCGACTAATGTATTGCAAACGACCCAAGAATACGCGAATCTCCTTTTATAAGAAGATGGTTTGAGAGACATTATTGCTTGGATTTACAAAGCATCAATTTTGATGCCTTTATTGCTAATGACATATCCAAGGAGTTTTTCCAGAGTTATACAAATACGCACTTCTGTGGATTGAGCCTCTTTGGAATCTTCGAAGTTTCCAAAGAATTTTCTTAAAATAGCATCTTGATCCTCTCGTTCTTTGCTTTTACTATCATATCATCAACGTATACTTCTACTTCCATGTGCATCATGTCATGCAAAAAAGCAGTGGCAGCGCAAGGATAAGTGGCCCCTGCATTTTTAAGGCAAAAATGCATAACGGTGTAACTTAAAGTTCCCCATGGAGTGATACAGGTTGTCTTCTTCATGACTTTTTCTCCATCTTTACTTGATTGTATCATGCGTTCCATCCATGAAAGACAACAAGCATGATTTGTGGTGTTGCCTACCAAGATGTCTCTATGAGGCAAAGGGCAGTCATCTTTGGGCATTCTTATTCAAATTGCGAAACTCAAACACACATATATAACACAATTTCCATTCTTCTTCATAACTGGAACCACGTTAGCAATCCATTCAATATAACAAACAATCTTAATGAAGCCTGCTTAACCACTTCTTCTTCGATCTTAAGTGTTTTGTCGRGCTTCATTCTTCACAACTTTTGCTTAATGGGCTTAGCCCTTGGAATCAATTGTATGGTATGTTTGGCAATCTCTGGATCAATCCCCGGCATGTCTATATAAGACCATGCAAACACGTCCCTGTATTCCTTCRWATTCTCGATTAATTGAGCTCTTTCTTCGGTTGTAAGACTGWGGGCTATCCTAACCATTTGCGGCTCGTCGTTGCTTGAGATATCAACTTCTTCAGTATCTTCAATGATTGGATTCCTTTTCTCMTGTTGCTCCATTGATTTTATGAGTTCATTATCATTTTGTTCGTTTTCAGCAATTTCAGAATTAAAGAAGTCAATTTTAGGAGATTTGGAAGAAAACGAGGAGTAAGCAAAAGGCACAGTCTTATTGAATTCAGAATTCATTACATCAAAAGTAGAAGCCTCAGATGAGCCTCAAAGAACATTATTAGACTCAAAGGAAGGCTTAAGTCCGTCCTTGACCTCACTAACACTTGACTCCCTAGGCTTAGAGCTAGACTCAAACTCAGACTCTTTTTCAAACTCAAATTCATCAAACATTTAACCCTCACCGGTAATGAACTGAAATTTTTTGGCCATTTAGTGCGGTAATCTTYAAGGTCTTCCGCCATCCTCGAACAATKTTGTTAGTGAATGCAATCAACTTGGTTGGATCGAAGGACTCATAACGTACCACCTCTTGAATGCTTGCTTCGTCTTTTTCTTTTTCAATGCTGAAAAGTAAACCCATACCCATAGAATCATTGATAAGCAGTATGGTTTTGATAGGATCGTAGACCCTATCTTTAATGAAATCACAATCTTGAAAGATTTCAAGTCCTAGGTACTTTTTACCATTAGGAGTTTGAAGAGTTTCTGAAAAATCATAACTTGGAATATTCTCTCCATCTCGTACAAAGTATCCATTGAGAGTGAGTTTGCAAGAAGGAATTGAGGGTCCATTGAGAAGCTCACTCTTCATCAAAAAAGCATATTTCAATGCTTGCTCTTTCATCTCTTTCTTGTAGGCAAGTAACCTAGTCCAAACTTATCGTCCTTTTGTGGCAAATCAAGGAAAAGAGGAGGATGCTCCTTGCTGAATCCTAAGGACATTCTTAGGAAGTAGACTTATTTCTTAAGTATGGTATGAATAGTGACATTAGTATCACAGGGAGATTCTTCAATCACGGAACAAGAAAATCCCTAAAGTTCYTCATCTTCGGCGACATGTTGGACTTGTAAGGTAGACTTGCCTATTGCTTGRATTTTTWTAGGAGAAGCGTCAATAACTACTAGAGCACCATGGAGTAGCAAGTTGACCTTTTGATGATACGATAAGGCAATAGCACTTAGCTCATGTAGCCATGGACGTTAGAGTGGTAAATTGAAAGAGGCTTTGACATCTATTATATGGAATTTTGTTCGTTTCGATATTGGGCCACTGACAATATTGAGCCAAATGAAGCCTAAAGCTTTCCTCTTTGAATTGTCATAASCATGGATAATTTGAGTATTGTCTTTAAGATCATCGATCGAAATGTCGAGATTTTGAGCGGTCTTTAAAGGRCAAACATTGATGGTGGAWYCATTGTCAACCAAAGTTATAGGGATTTTKAATTGCCTACAAATCACRGCAATGTGTAGGGTTTTGTTGTGATRGGGCCCTTCAWGTGTAAAATCGTCATCATAAAATATCATATAAGGTGAAACATCATGGCAGGTTATGAAGCTAACTAATCCCTCAAGTGTTATTTCACTTAAGACGCTAAGTTCATTAAGAGCCTTAAGTAGTGCTTCACAATGACTTTTGGAGGTGACAATTAATTGCCAAACAATCAATTCAGCCTTAGTATTTTTGAGTTGCTTGATGATAGGATTATCCTCTTAAGGTGGGAGAATAGGAATGTCATTAGCATCTGAGTGTGGAGTGGTATTAAGAACACAACAACTCCTAGTGAGTAATTGCACATCAGTTTGTGCTTTGATGATGTCGTGGCTRTTGAATTCTTCTTTACKMTCTTCTCCTTCCATGGCTTGATTAGTAGAAAAATCTATGAGATAGTTATCTTCCTCGTCGCTGCTCCCACAACCATTAACAGAAGTGTCATTGAGAAGTGGAGTAACATTAATTGATTAACCTACTAGAAATATAAGAGTAGYTGGATCAAATGTGTCTTCTTCATTGAAAGCGATCATGAGAATGGTAACAGGATTTGATGTAATGTTCGCCTTCCATCTAGTACCATATCTTGGAATGYATCCTTCAACTTAAAGCATTCTTCAATTGTATGAGCCCTAACTTGATGATACTTGCTATATTTCGCGAGGTCCTGCCTTTGTGATCGTCTTTCTGGTTCTAGATCGGGAGTAGGGCTAATTGGCTCCTTACTTTGGAGACGCTCGAATGCTTGGGCATAAGTAATTCCCAATGGAAAAAAATTGCGTCTTGGACTCTTGGGATGCTAAAGCCTTGATTCCTTGGGAACTCTGAAGAGGTTTAGAGTGTTGAAACATTGTTTGAGAAGTTGTCCTTGTTTTTATYCCATTTGGGCTTACTGCTGGAACTRCTTTCTTTAAATAAGTCATCCTCAATGGTTATGGCAATGTGGTAGACCTTATCGAAAGTCTCTAGGTCTATGTAGCGAAGATAATTCTTGTATTTTGGCTGCAAGTTCAATATATGAAAATYTGAACCATCTGAGCTCTAGGTGGAGTACGGATCAATTGTGCTGCCACTTCCTTTAATCTAGAGAGCAATGCAGTGAGCCCTWCTTTTTCTCCTTGATTCAGAAKTTCAAGTTAACAAGAGGAAGCTTGAGTTTGAATGTTCCCTTTGTAGCGAGACATGAAAGCGAGAAGTACATCCTCTCATGTTTCAGTTTCCATTTTAGTGAAAGTRGAAAGACCTTTTGATAAAGGGATGAATMAACTCCTTTGAGGTGGAAGTGGAAAGACCTTTTGATTAGGTATCCTTGAAAGCCTTGAGATGGAATCGTGGATCATCAGTGGGCTTGAATTGAGGGAGATCATTGGCGGAAAACTAATCAGGAAGCTTAGTGGAGGACGAGATTTTGTTGTCCAAGTTCTCATAGTAAGAGGCCYCATCCATGTGTTTCTTAATGAGCTTCTCCATATTCTTGACCATGGCGTTAGATGAAGCGCCTTTGYYATTRTTGACCTTTGTAGCRAGGTCAGTGAGCATTGTAGACATGTTTTAAACAGTCTTGGTAAGCTTGATGATTTTCCTATTTGCTTCGTCGACTTTGACTTATTCTAAGATGTTCTCCTTCACGAAAGAAGATCAGTTGTGTAGATACCYAMATTTTTCCCTAGCCCAAGACAGCCAATGATAAGACACCTCTCGCAACACACAAGTCAAATCGAGAGAGCTAGGACCCTGACAAGCCCTAAAAAGGGGAAGTTCCCTTACACCGAGCACCTCTTCTAGGCATTTAGCACCACAAAACGTAAGTTTTAATTTTCAAATAATTTAAACTTATTTTTAGACATTTTTCTAGAATTTTCAGGATTTTTCTGAATTTTTCTAAGCATTTTTGTGTTTTTTCAGAGTTTCCAGCAATTTAAGTAATTTTGCGATAATTAAATAAATTATCAAAGAAACTCCAAAATTCATGAAATTTGTACACAAAATATTACATTTTACATGGTAATATATCCCAAGAATCGTAATATAATCAGCTGCAATCAAATAAAAATCACGCGTATATTTTATTTGATTTTATCTTGATTTTATGTTATACGATCTCCTTATTCAAGGCAAGGCGAATCAGCCAAAATCAGGCAAATACTGGGCACAATTGCGCCCAGTTTTGGGCGTAATTACGCCCAGTTCTTGCCTTTTTTGGCCGATTTCAGCCCTTGCCTATAAATACAAACTCCCCCCTACGGTCATTCAATAACTTTTGCACGCTTAAAAACTTTTCTGAATCTTTGGACAGTGCAAAACTATCTCTCTCTCACGTCCAAACTCTCTCAAACACATTTAAACACATTCAAAAACGCTCTTTTGCATTAGATCTAGGTGGTTTTCAAGGGTTCTAAGGCTYGACAAGGGTTCCTAAGGGTCCGAAGCTACGTCCATGGACTTCGACATCGTACTGCGAGGTATGTTTGAGGCCAACGTATCTTTACGGGCGCCGGGGCATCACCGGGCCGGACTGGGTCCGATCCCTTTGCTAGAATTTAAGGGCGGCTTGGTTTGTTTGCTAGAATTAAATTCTTACTTTTTCATATTGAGAGTATGCCTAGAGGTGTGTGTTTATACTCGAAATGAGTAAAGGAATTCGCCACCGCACTTCTTTTTGGAAGCTGCGGAACCTGTTTTCAGCCTTACCTATAATTGCATAAAGCAAGGCGAAAGTCTCCATTTCTGGTAGTGCACCAAAGGTCTATATTAGCGGACAAGGGTAAGGGTGAAGTAGTGCACATCCCCCCCCCATCTAGATGCCGTTGTTGAGGTTAGTCGTACTCTTATGCCGTTGTGCACGGGGGAGTTATTCATGATGCTTGACCGTCTTAAAAAGGATGTGCATGCGCCCTTGTCTGGATGGGTTTTTTTTGTTACAGGGACAATATTTTTGTCTGAATATTTGCAAAATAGTGCATTTATACAAATATTATTTCTTGTTTATTGATGGGATGACTAAATATTGCTCATGCTGCTATTTCTCGACAGATTTGGCTGATAAAGCGTTTGAGCCTAGTTGAGGCGCCCTAGAATCCAGTCAAATATTCTGCTAAGGGATTCTTTTCCCGTAAGAGGGTCCATCTCAACAAATCTCAGCATGAGTTGATTCTTATCCTTGTTGACCATGGCATTCTCGTTCGGTGGACTGTCCCTTGTTGGGGCATTAGGAGTATGGTGCATACTCGCTTGTCTCCATATGTGCGTGTGGCTAGCTTGACTGCGYTGACCTTTTATTTCCCTTCAAGGGTGATRAGGCAATTTTGGAAAGTTCAGCTTACTCCCGCAGTTGACAAAGTTCTGGAATTTTGCCACGTTCTTAGCTTGGAGCTTGGCATGTGACGCTGCTCTGACCCACTTTATGAAGTAATMTATGGCCACAAGTATGAATTCATGACCTCCTTGCCGGGCGGCGTAGTCTTCCCTATTATGTCTATTCCCCATGTAGAGAAAGGCCATGGAGAGACAAATGAAGATAGGAGAGACGGAAGAACATTCTATGCATTGGAGTATTTTTGGTAGGTGTCACATGTACGGACGTGTTGCACACAATCCCTTTCCATGGTGGTCATGTAATACCCCGACTTGATGATCTTAGAGGCCGAGAGCCTACTATTCAAGTTGGTGCCACAGAATCCGCCATGGACGCGCTCCATGATCGTTTTGCTTACTTGTTGAGTGATGCAAAGTAGGTGGAGACCATTGTAGAAGGGTATTCGCCAGTTTCTAGGTAGTCTTTGATGTCTTTGTACCATTGCTCTTCCGGATCGAGGTTAGGCACCTTATTTTTTTCTTCTAAAGTGCAAGCGTATGCTGGTTCTTGTCCTCGCTCAATGACTAATGGCATTTGGGTCACTGAACTCAGAATTCGCACCATGTATGCGAGCTTTGCTAGTGCATCTATCTACGAATTGATTGTCTTCGCATCGTACGTAAGTGTATTCGACTTCGTCTACCTGGGATGCAAGGTTCTCAAGATAGGACTGATACAGAGCAAGGCTTTCACTTCGTACCTTCCGTCGGCCTGAAATTTGTTTTATGATGAGTGAGGAATCACCATATACCCGCAATCTCTTAAAGTTGAGTGCGACGGCGGCTTGCAAACCAAGAATACATGCTTCGTACTCTGCGACATTGTCAGTGACGTTGAAGTCGAGTTTGACGGAAATAAGGGTGTGCTCCTCTTGTGGTGAGACAAGAAGCACTCCAACTCCACATCCTTTTTTATTAGATTCACCATCAAAGTATAATGACCAACTATCTTCCTCGGTCATCAAGAGTTCCTCGTCTGGAAAGTCAAAGTCATTAAAAAGGACTTTGTGTGGAGAGTCTGCTAAGAACTCGGAGACGATACTACCTTTGATGGCTTTTTGTGGCACGAACTTAAGGTCCAAATGCGGCGAGCATAAC
This sequence comes from Bassia scoparia, assembly GCA_008642245.1. Lineage (NCBI taxonomy): Eukaryota > Viridiplantae > Streptophyta > Magnoliopsida > Caryophyllales > Amaranthaceae > Bassia > Bassia scoparia. The sequence continues at coordinate 30,530 of SNQN01003899.1, read as the reverse complement.
CATCCATCTAGACATGCGTCTCTTGACTGCTGGCTTTTCAAAGAGGTATTTCAGAGGATCCCCTTTGCATACGATGTGTACGGTATGTGTGAGCAAATAATGTCGAAGCTTTTGCGATGTCCACACTAAAGCCAAGCATACTATCTCTAGGGTAGAGTATCGTTACTCGTATGGAAGGAACTTCTTGTTGAGGTAGTAGATAGCATTTTCCTTGCCGTCGATTTCTTGAGCGAGTATTGCTCCAGCGGCGGTGCTTGTTACTGTAAGATAGAGCCGCAACGGATGCCCAAGGCTAGCAGGAGACAACATAGGAGCATTACTGAGGTATTCCTTGATCCTGTCGAGAGCTTGTTAGAGCCTATCATCCCATTTCTTGGGTGCACCCTTCTTCAGTTTCTTGAAGATGGGTTCACAGACCATCGTAAGCTTGGATATGAACCTGCTAATGTACTGGAGTCGACCCAAGAACCCTCGGATCTCATTTTCATTTTGCCATGGCCTAAGTAACATGATTGGTTTGATCTTTTTCGGATCGATCTTGATGCCTCGAGAGCTTATGATAAAACCTAGGAGCTTGCCTGAAGTGACTCCGAATGCGCCCTTTTGCGCGTTGAGACGCATGTTTAATTGTCGGAGTCTTTGGAAGAACTTACGTAGTACAAGGGTATGACCGTCGCGGTCTTTTGACTTGACGATCATATCTTCGACATAAACCTCTACTTCTTTGTGTATCATGTCATGAAGCAGAGCAGTGGCAGCTCGTTGATATGTGGCACCTGCATTTTTGAGACCGAAAGGCATCAAAGTGTAGCAATATAGCCCTCACGGAGTGGTGAAGGTTCTTTTTTTCATGTCTTCTTTGGCCATTTTGACTTGGTTATACCCCGCATACCCATCCATGAATGAGAGCAAGGCATGATTTGCGGTGTTGTTTATGAGAACGTCTATGTGTGGTAGAGGGAAGTCATCCTTCGGACTTGCTTTGTTTAAGTCACGAAAGTTTACACACATTCGAACTCGTCCATCTTTCTTAGGTACTGCAACCACATATGCTATCCATTGAGGGTAATTGACAACCTTAATGAAGTCTGCATAGTGTTGTTTGATGACTTCCTACCAAAATATTAAGGGCGACATCCGATTTCAAGCGACGAAGCTTTTGTTTGACTGGCTTAGCCCCTTTAATGAGTGGAATTATGTGTTGTGCAATGTCTGGATCAATTCCTAGCATGTCTTCATAGGACCAAGCAAAAACATCCCGGAATTCTTTCAGTGTTACAACCAGTTCATCCCTTTCATGCGGACTCAATGTTAGACCAATCTGTATCTCCCGCAGCGTGTCATTGTCGGAGATGTTTACCTTTTCTGTTTGCTCGATGATGGACGTTTTCTTTTCGTGCTCTTCCATTGCCTTTATTAACTCGTTGTTTTGTTTCTTTTCGAATTGTGATTAAAGCAATCATAAGAATTAAGAAGGAAAAGAGGAGTAAGCAGAAAGGAGCATATAATTAAACTTTGAAGAGAGTACAAATAAGTTTGTCTGCGAAGAGACTTGATTGACAAGGGAAAGGGGGATACTTTGCCCATGGTTCACTTGATGACCTTGCCTCCTAGAGTAGTTATCTTCATGGTTTTGCGCCAGCCATGAACCAAGCCTTTGATTGGTGTGATGAGAATAGTAGGGTCGAACTCTTCCTTGGTCATTTCCATGAGAACCTCCTGTTCAGCTGGAGTAGTGATTTCTTGGCCAAACAGAAGTCCCAAACCTTATTCTTTGAGGCAATCTAGGGAAGATGCCTTGCTTGTGGGGACAGGATCCCCGTCTACAAAGTTGCAGTCGCTGAAAATCTTAAGTATTGGATACTTATTGCCATCCACTCCTGTGAAGTGCTCTGGGAATTTGTAGTATGGAAACTCATCCCCTTCTTTGATGAACTGTCCATTCAGAGTGAGTGGATATGGACCTAGAGTTATGTTGCATTCGTCCCTCTTTTTAGAGACTTTGTTGTGTACAAACTCCAAACGCTCTTTATATGAAGGAATGTACCCCAGACCGAATTTGTCCATCTTCGGTATGGGTTCCCAAGAGGGAGTTGCTTTTGCTTTGCGCAGTCCGAGTGTCATCCCAGGGAAGTGCCCTTTGTCTCGTAGGAGTGCATTGACCCCCAAGTTGGAATGCGGATGGAAGTCAAAAGGCACCTTGTCTTCTTCTAAGACTACTACGGTAAAACCCTATAGATCTTCATCGTTCTCATCATGCTCGACATGGATTATGGGTTGCTCAATTGCTTCGTTTCTTATAGGAGATGCATCGATGTCGATGGGCTCACCTTCCAGAATGAATTTCACCTTTTGGTGGAGTGTAGAAGGGACGGATCTTCGTGAAGCCATGATCGTCCTAGTAGCAAGTTGAAAGTTGGCTTAATGTTAATCACATGGAATTAAACTCTTCTTTCAACTGGCCCTGTAGTAATGTTGAGCCATATTAGTCCTAGAGTGTCCCTCTTGCTGTTATCATAGGCTCGAATAGACAGATTGTGAGGTTGCATCTCACATTGAGAGATACCTAGCTTCTCTGCGGTCCTTAGTGGACAGACGTTGATTGCGGAGCCGTTGTCGACTAATGTCATAGGCACGTGGAGATTCTTGCAAATGACATTAATGTAGAGAGCTTTGGTATGATCGTTGCCTTCTATTGGGAGATCATCTTTTGAAAAGGTAATGGAGGGAGCATAAGAATCCCGCATGATTAATCCCACCATTGCTTCGGGAGTAGTGTCATTAGGCACATTCATTCGATTGAGTGCTTGGAGAAGGGCATTGTGATGACTTATAAAAGCCACTATAAGTTTCCATACGTTCACATCTGCCTTTATCTTTTTGAATTGTTTGATGATGAGATTCTCTTTTTGTGGAGGAGGTGGAGGATGTGGTGTGACCTGAGCATCTGGCTGGCCGGTGGAAGTGTTGAGTCCACCCGACCTAGTGAGAACCTTAACCTCCTCAGACTTGGGGGAAGGTGTTGGACCACAAAGGGCTTCAGAGACTGCATTCTCTTCCTGGAAGGTAGTGGTGAAAGTATTATGAACATCCTTATTTGTGAAAACATTCTCGTCATCGTTATCCCATGTGTCGTTGACGTGATGGAAGAGGTGTGGTATGACCAGTTGAGGAAACGGTTGTCTCATTGTTACAATGAGAGCGGTAGGATCGAAGGAATCCTCGTCTTCTTCTATCATGGACACCTAGGAATATTGTTTAGAGCCTTTCAGAGGAAAAGGGAGACAGCCACTGTCTATCAAGTCTTGGATTGCTTCCTTCAATGTATAGCATTCTTCGGTGTCATGGCCATGTCCTCTGTGGAACTTGCATAACTTGTCTATGCACCATTTAGGAGGCCTTTTCTCCAAAGGAGGATTAGGACTAGGGCCTGTTGGTGAAATGAAGCCAATCGCCTTGAGGTGCTCAAGGGCTTGGGCATAGGGCATGCCTATCCTAGTGTATTTGCGCTTGTTGCGAATTGCAGGTGCCTTCGCCATTGTCTTGCTTCTAAGAGAATCATCGATCCTCTTCATTGCTTTATTCATGTGGAAGTGATGACCTCCACCATATCGGTTGTTGACTTTGGTTCATTGTCATTCTCGCCAACTAATTCTTGCAAATTGTTGTCTGAAGAAGTTATTTCTCCTTTGGACAGAACCCAATCTACATAGTGCTTAAGGATGTCGTGGATCACTTCCTCAAGAATTTCGAGGACTTGGGTGTTGGAGTTCTCTAGCTGAGGGACTCCGGAAGCCAATGAGTTGAGGGTCTTATTCAAATCAGCTAAAGTCAAGTCGATTTGAGTGTCTTCACTATCCATTAGTGCAATGGTATTGATTGACAGGGTGCTGCTTGAAAACCGTGGAATGAACCCTGTGTCTACGGCCTCAAACAGTTGGTGGCTACCCTATTTGCACTAGGATCAAAAGTTAAGTTCCATGTCGAATCAACCTGTGATGCAATGCATGTCATAGGGCTGATCATTCCCTTGCCTATTGATTGACTTATAAAATGTAAAAAGTGCATGAACGTCGGAAATTCGTCTTTCGCCTTTTATTTTCATTTTTCACTTTTTTATCATTTTTTTGTTTTTGTTTTTTTTTTTTTTTTGTAAAGGCGAAGTTCAAAGGTGCGACGTCCGTTTACAATTGTATGACTTAACAAAGACGTAACGCCCAATAATTCTAGTTTACAACCACTTTGACATTACGACGCCTAAGGAATGATCACCTTGTTATATGAGGATTGTTACATGACTTGATGACTTTCTTGTTTTGTATGCAAAGCTAGGGTCCTTAGTCTAAAAACACGTAGCACATTGTCACGCTAGCATGATCCCTATATGCAAAATGAAAAACAAAAGTCCAACCACCTAGAGTCAGTCGCTACATTATAGAACACGTCGGTACGGGTATCCAAAAGGGTCCCATGACTAGGCTCAGAATGATCCTTAACAAATCCAGCCCGTTGTGTTGATCAAAGGAGGTATAAATCATTACGGCTTTGTAGGGCACGCAACTGCGCGTCATGATGGGGATGGGCATCAAGCTTAAGAGTTGGTTACATAGCCCAGTGCACCAGCGCCAATCTTAAACGAGCCCCCCCCCCCCCCCCTGTCTTGTCTCAAGTGTAGAACACACTTATATGAGACGTGATGCTTAGAAAACAGAAACTTAGTTGTAGGACGTGGGCCGCGCCCTCAGCGTATAGCGGGCGCGCGCTTGGTACTACATCGAGGTGCTTGCGCCGTGGCTTGAGCCACGGAATCCCGCACGTGAGTACGTTGGGGTAGTGTTGTCGAGTAGGGGAATCGCCACCGTGCCTAGAAAGGTTATTCACGGACGCCGAAACGTTGGTGCCAAATCAATGGCCCCCACGTCCAATCAAGTAACCAGTCGTGGGTTCGGGGACATGGTACGAATCAGATCTTAACCCAATTCGCCCGCCATGTAGCGGCCTCTATTCGGGTCTCATTGTAATTCATTAATCACGATTTATGGATGCACACAACTTACATTTTTAGCACCTTAGGAGCGTACTAAACCCTAAAAATTACTAAGTGAGTATGTTTCTATTATGCACAAGAGACTACCTAACCTAGAAATTGTGACCACTTGTATTAATCATGTTAAAAACGGTGCCTAAAACAAGTGTCCATAGTTAATCTGATTTAAAGTGATTCACATAATCCCGTCTTTGTTTAGCAAAACATATATACAAAGTATACAATAATGACAATATGCCAATAAGATGAAGTGCATAAACTTCGAAGTATATGCAAACTCATCTTACCCTAAATCTGCAAAGAAAACAAAAGTTAGTTTGTAAACGCAATGAAACGAATCCTTTGCCTTGAATTGCTACATGAAACAAAGAAAATGATTGTTAGTCCTTGATAAACGCAAGTGCAATGGATCTTTCGCCTTCAATTGCTATACAAGAATAAAGAATTGTTAGTATTGACAATGAATAATAATAATGAAATGAAAACCAAAAAACCAATGAAACCTTGCAAACATTGTGAAAACCCTACACATTTACATGAAACGATTAAAGGTGAGTTTCTACATTGTTTTAATTACATTAAAACTCATAACAATGGTTAGTCAAATTAAAAGAAAGTGAGAGAGATTATTGGTGAGTAATCTCAGAATTCAACCTTTGTTATCGCTTGTTGATTCGAAAGAGAATCGATGCTTTGAATTGAAAACGAATGTATAATGTGTTTTGAGTGTTTTAGAGAGAGAGAGAGAGTATGCCTTAGGAAGCATATGAAGTCGTGGTGTATCGGACTGAGCAAGGCAAGGGGTATTTATAGGCACGAGGCAAAAACAGAGCATGAAAACCCTGCGTATATACGCTGCAAGTGAGCGTATATACGCTGCTTCCTGCGTATATACGCTCACTTGCAGCGTATATACGCTGCTCCCCTTCATGATTTTTGGCAATTTTCGTATTGTATCGATGAGCGTATATACGCTCCTGTTGAGCGTATATACGCTCCTGTTGAGCGTATATACGCTCATCACTTGCGTATATACGCTCAATGATTTGTATATTTTTTCCAAAAACCTCGAAATACTTGATTCGGAATAATTCTTTGCCATACGTCTCGATTTTCTAAGATTACGGATTATTCTAGACGCCTCCTTTCGCAAGAAAGTACGTTTCTAGAACATTCCGCGTATTTTTCTGAGTATTCACGTATTTTCTGCGTATTCTGCGTATTTAAACATTGCAAAATTCATAGAAAATCGTAGAAAAATCAGAAAAATAATTAAAAATACTGCGCGATTCAGAAAAATGTGACGGACATGATGAACATCAAAAAACTGAGAATCGCCTTTGAAAACCTTTTGAAAACCTTTGAAAACCTTTGAAAAAACCGAAAGAAGTATTTTTGCCTTGCCTTTGACCTTTGCTCAATATTTCCGAGTACGACCTCGGCGTATTTCCAACTTTTATGAATTCAAAGCATCTTTTCTGATTCGAAACAAACGCGAGACGCGGTATGTTTCATCACGGATTACTCATTTGGGGAGACACATTTCAGGTGTCTACAGAGCCCCCACTTTGACTGAGTCTGAAGAGACGATAGTTCTCGTAAGACGAAAGTCAAAGTATTCATTCGGGACGGAGAGCAACTCAAGACGTTCTGCGACCCTGAGTTACCCTGTACGCCGGTACCTGCAAAACAAATGTTAGTTTTACCTGTTACCGCGCCCCATGCGGTGTTGTGCCCTCGGAAGCGCCTGGATCCTCGGGTGTTTTCTCCCTACGGCTGACCTTGGCTTTTCGGGAGAGTTGCGAGTGTGTGTGCGGAATTTTGGTGCGGAGAAAATTCCAAAACCCGAAGAATGCGCGGAACTTCTTGAGCGGGAGAAGATTCCGAAACCCGAGAGATGCTGACGAAATTCTGTAGCGGGAGAAATTTCCAAGACCCGGAGGTGTGCTGACGGAACTTCTGTAGCGGAGAAGATTCCAAGACCCGAAGATGTGTTTGCTTGAGATTTTATAGCGGGAGAAACCATAAGACCCGAAAGATGGTTGTGCTGGATTTCTGTAGCGGGGGAAATCGTGTAGACCCGAAAGATGCTGTGCTGGATTTCTGTAGCGGAGAAATCGTAGACCCGGAAGATGCTTGTGCTGGATTCTGTAGCGGGAGAAATCGTAGACCCGAAAGATGCTGTGCTTGATTTCTGTAGCGGGAGAAATCTAGACCCGAAAGATGCTTGTGCTGGATTTCTGTAGCGGAGAAATCGTAGACCTAAGTGTGCATATATGGAATTTCTGGTGCGGGAGAATTTCCAAAACCCGAAATGTGTAAAGGAGCTGTTGTGTGAAGAAGCCCCCACTTTGACTGAGTCTGAAGAGACGAAATCTCGTAAGACGACAGTCAAAGTATTTGATTTGGGATGGAGTAATGCAAGTTCCGTGCGAAGCGCCTCGTTCCTTTGGAAGTTCCCCTACGGCTGACCTTGGCTTTTCGGGGAAAGTTGCGCAGCAACAATCGCGTATAGCGATGAATGCCGTATAGGTATGTGAGTGATGATATGAATTCCTTCGGAAACGCCTCGTTCCTCAGGAATCTTCCCTACGGCTGACCTTGGCTTTCGGAAGAATGTTGCGTGTAGCAACGATCGCGTATAGCGATGAATGCCGTATAGGCGTGTGCAGGCAAATGCATGTAAGATGGGCCCTAGCCTCGTGTTGAGGTGGTGCAATGTGCAATGCAATGTGTTCATGTTTATGCAATGGCAATGTGCAAATGTGCAATGTGCCAATGTAATGTGCGATGTAATGTGATGTCTTTGTGCAAGATGCATATGCATGATGATGTTTGTATGCTCAATGCATGATGATGCTTATGAAGTGTTGCAATGGCTATATGCGTAATGCAAGTCTATTCTTAGATCTAATGCATGAAATGACCAAGGAAGTAGACTAATGGTAAAATGCTTTTGGATTGCGGGATGGAGCCGTCTCAAGCCCCCATTCGAGCAAAAGTGATGCTTGTGATTGCATTTGAGCCCCAACCCATGGGTTTTGGGTTGGGAATGGCTTAATTTGTGGTGTGATGGTTGGTTTAATGGGTGAGCCCCCCAGCTTGATGAGCTTTCGAAGTTAGGGCAATGGTTGATGTAAGGCTAGTGAATGTTATGGAATCATGGGTTTGGCTTAGCTTTTTGTTGGGGTGATGGTGAGGGATGAGGGATGTGATCTTGCCCAAATCAGTAACTTGGCTGAATGCTGCATGAGGAGAGAGGAATGAGGGATGTGATTTTGATTTGCCCAAATCAGTAACTTGAGCTGAATGCTGCATGAGGAGAGATCATGGAGGAAATGCTGCAATGCGATGCTTTGAGGAGAATGCCTGATGAATGCTGCAGAGTGATAGCCTAAGGACGATTGAGGAGAGACCCTTAAGGTGCATGAAAGAATAGGCTAGAGGTTCAAGAAAAGACAAGGCTAAAATTTGTGACTAAGGGTGAGTGAATGGGGAATTGATGTGGTTGGCTACGTGATGTTGGTTCAAGCTCGAGTCTATGTCGGGTGCTACACTAGGAATCTGTTGCTCCTGACTTTAAGGAATCAAACTATATGATGGACCTTAGAATGTTATTGAATTATTGGGTCGGACCTCGAGAAGAGGCTTCCTACGTATCCTTTTGGAATCAGACCGTCGTAGTTCTTGATGATGATTTGGACAATGCCTCGTGTGAGAGGCTTTTGTGGTTGTAATGCAAGGCTGTGGTTTGAGGGTTGAAAAAGGCTCGATGATCACGAAGTGACCCACGGTGCGCAGTGTGCTTTTAGACTTTTGCTTTTTGTTTGAATTGGGATTTGAACTTTGGATTTGCATTGGATTGATTTGCATTTGTGATGACTGGCATTGAACTTTGATTTTTTGCTTTTTGCTTTTTGCTCATTTTTATCTTCTCGTTTTTTCTTTTTGCACATGTCTTTTCCTACGCACCGTTTGGTCCAAAGGGTTAGGCAGATATGGTGATGAAAGAAAGATAGGCTGAATGATAGTGTTACGGCTCAAGGGGTTGCAAGGATTTTTGATGTGATGAAGGGAAATGGAGGGAAGAGGTTATTTTGTGGAGCTATGAAAGAAGGCCTCTCTTGGCAATGTCCATTGAATTGTGAGGTTGATCATTAATTTGATTCCATTAAAGTTAGAAGCACAAACTATATGGAGGCTAAAGAAAATGAGAGAAAAGAAACTTTTATTAATGTCAAAAGAGTTTATTACATGGAGGCTGATTGCAGAATTTGATCCTAAACCTAGTGACATAGACTCGAAATGGAAAAAGAAAAGATACATAGTCTAGGGAAAGGGACTCTCCGACTCGATCCTGAAACTAAGACTCCAACTGACTCATGTGGATTGAAGAAGATCATTCTCTATGTCCACTCCAATGTCGTAGACCTTTGCAAATGTGGTGAGGCCTCGATACTTGAGATGATCTTTGTATTCTGGCTGGAGGTTAGAAATGAAGGTCTTGACCATCTCTTCTTCAGTAGGAGCGGAGACTAGGGGGCAGCAACTCCTCTCCATCTAGTCAGATAGGTGGTGAACCCCTCGTTCTCCCCCTGGTTAAGGATTTCAAGCTCTCGGAAGGATTTTGGGTCTGAATGTTACCCTTGTATCTTGCCATGAATGCGTGGATGATGTCTTCCCAAGTAGCTATTTCTTTCTCAGAAGTGAAAAGAACCACTTCTGACATATCGGTTCCAAGGAAGAGGAAAGACCGTTGGAAACAAGCAGGGTCAATCCCTTTAATGCCATGGTGGTCTTAAATCCCTTTATATGGAATCGAGGGTCATCAGTTGGCTTGAACTTGGGTACGTCTTCGGCTGAGAAACCTTTGGCAGTTTGGTTGCAAGTTGGGGTCAAGAGGAGGTTGGTCTTGGTAGAAGGTGGGGTCGGTGGCTTTTTTGATTGCCTTTTCAAACAGCTTGTCCAAGGAAGTGCTCGAGGTCAACTCCTTGATCTTAGCCTCAAGCTGTTGAACTTGCTCGGTAGTTTTTGGAGCTTTTCTGTTGGGAGGCCATTTGTGGTGTAAGGGCTTGATGGGTGATGAAGGTTGGAGAAAGGTTAGGTTTTTGGATTGTGCTGAGGGTGCGGTGTTAGGGCTGATGAATGATGAAGGTTGGAGGAAGGCTAGGTTTGGATTAGCTGAGGATCAATGTAGGTTAGAGGAAGGTTAGGTTTGGACTGGGCTGAGGGCTCAAACTCTTTGGGTCGAGCAAGGACTTGGAGACGACTTCACCCTGTTTCAAAAAGAAATAAGCCCTTAGTAAACTTCCTTGGTCATTATGAATGAATGCAGATGCAAATGCATGTCCTAACTCCATGGTCATCTTTCCTAGAATGAATGTATGAATGCAAGGTGCCCTTTCGTTTTTTTTTTTTTTTTTTTGAAAATTTTTTGAATTTTTTTTTTTTTTTTTTTTTGAATTTTTTTTTTTTGTTTTTTTTTTTTGAATTTTTTTTTGAAATTTTTTTTTTTTGAAAGGGCACCAAATGACGTGAGAATGTATGCACATGTCCTAAGTGGTAGGGTCACGCCTAGAGGTCGAGCCTGTGTTGGCTGAATGCAAGGTCAATCCTAATGTGAATCTAAAGTCAACGTCTAAGGTCAAAGTCTGTGCCTACCCTAGTAGTCAAGGGTCAAAACCTAAGATCAGAGTCTATGAGACTCTAATGGTCAAGGGTCAAATCCTAGAGTCAAAGTCTGCGTCGACTACGGTCACAGCCTAAGGCAGAAGTCAAACTAAAGTCACTATGGGCTATGAAATGCATGATGTGAACATAGAAGATTGACCATGGACTATATGCAAGTGTAGTGTTAAGGTCTAGAACTGTACAATGGCTAGGACCTATTACATACACAATATACAAGACACATGACGGCAAGCCAACTATGGTCAGCTCTAGGTTAAGTCAGAGAGTGTGCCACGCTAAGGCAGACTTTGTCCAGTTTTCCACCACTGCAATTAGCGATGTATGGCCAAGATACCCCTTATGCACACGATCAGTAACACGTGCACACAGGATGGGCGGATAGGACTTGCCTTAGCCATGCGATCAATTAACCACATGCAACCAAGGTAGTATCCCCCCTTATGGTATGTCTCGAGCATAGAACATGCCCATAGTGAGACCAAGGAGCCTAAGGCGCGACCTTATACGAAGGTCACATGCAACATGCAAAATCCAATAACGTGATGATGGAATTACGAGACTTTTCAAGTCTGTCCACTTCACCTAACGGTGATTATCCCCAGTGAAGTCGCCAATTGTAGGACGTGGCCGCGCCCTCAGCGTATATAGCGGGGCGCGCGGCTTGGTACTACATCGAGGTGCTTGCGCTGTGGCTTGAGCCACGGAATCCCGCACGTGAGTACGTTGGTAGTGTTGTCGAGTAGGGGGATCGCCACCGTGCCTAGAAAGGTTATTCACGGACGCCCGAAACGTTGGTGCCAAATCAATGGCCCCACGTCCAATCAAGTAACCATCGTGGGTTCGGGACATGGTACGAATCAGATCTGTAACCCAATTCGCCCGCATGTAGCGGCCTCTATTCGGTCTCATTGTAATTCCATTAATCACGATTTATTGGATGCACACAACTTACATTTTTAGCACCTTAGGAGCGTACTAACCCTAAAAATTACTAAGTGAGTATGTTTCTATTATGCACAAGAGACTACCTAACCTAGAAATTGGACCACTTTGTATTATCATGTTAAAAACGGTGCCTAAAACAATTGTCCATAGTTAATCTGATTTAAAGTGATTCACATAATTCCGGTCTTTGTTTAGCAAAACATATATACAAAGTTATACATATGACAATATGCAATAAGATGAAGTGCATAAACTTCGATATATGCAAAACTCATCTACCCTAAATCTGCAAAGAAAACAAAAGTTAGTTTGTAAAACGCAATGAAACGAATCCTTTGCCTTGAATTGCTACATGAAAACAAAGAAAATGATTGTTAGTCCTTGATAAAACGCAAGTGCAATGGATCTTTCGCCTTCAATTCTATACAAGATAAAAGAATTGTTAGTATTGACAATGATAATAATAATGAAATGAAAACCAAAAACCAATGAAACCTTGCAAACATTGTGAAAACCCTACACATTTACATGAAACGATTTAAAGGTGAGTTTCTCATTTTTTAATTACATTAAAACTCATAACAATGGTTAGTCAAATTAAAAGAAAGTGAGAGAGATTATTGGTGAGTAATCTCAGAATTCAACCTTTGTTATCGCTTGTTGATTCGAAAGAGAATCGATGCTTTGAATTGAAAACGAATGTATAATGTGTTTGAGTGTTTTAGAGAGAGAAGAGAGTATGCGTAGGAAGCATATGAATCGTGGTGTATCGGACTGAGCAAGGCAAGGGTATTTATAGGCACGAGGCAAAACAGAGCATGAAAACCCTGCGTATATACGCTGCAATGTGAGCTATATACGCTGCTTCCTGCGTATATACGCTCACTTGCAGCGTATATACGCTGCTCCCTCATGAATTTTTTGGCAATTTTCGTATTGTATTGCATGAGCGTATATACGCTCCTTGTAGCGTATTACGCTCCTGTTGAGCGATATCGCTCATCACTTGCGTATATACGCTCAATGATTTTTATATTTTTTCCAAAAACTCAAATACTTTGATTCGGAATAATTCTTTGCCATACGTCTCGATTTTCTAAGATTACGGATTATTCTAAGCGCCTCCTTTCCAAGAAAGTACGTTTCTAGAACATTCCGCGTATTTTCTGAGTATTTCACGTATTTTCTGCGTATTCTGCGTATTTAAACATTGCAAAATTCATAGAAAATCGTAGAAAATCAGAAAAAATAATTTAAAATACTGGCGGATTCAGAAAAATGGACGGACATGATGAACATCAAAAAGCATGAGAATCGCCTTTGAAAACCTTTTGAAAACCTTTGAAAACCTTTGAAAAAACCGAAAGAAAGTATTTTTGCCTTTGCCTTGACCTTGCTCGATATTCGAGTACGACCTCGCGTATTTCCAACTTTTATGAATTCAAAGCATCTTTTCTGATTCGAAACAAACGCGAGACGCGGTATGTTTCATCACGGATTACTCATTTGGGGAGACACATTTTCAGGTGTCTACATTAGTGCCAACGACCTGAGTTCCCTATATACAGAATGCCTAAACACGATGTCGTCTTAAGGAATTCGCTTTAGTGAATTCCCCAATAAAGTCGCCAAAAACCTATACGGGCGCTGAGGCGTCACCGGGTCAGATTGGGTCCGGTCCCTCTACTCCGGGGGGGTACAATATAATGGGCGGCTCGGTTTGTTTGCTTGAATTGAATTCTTGCTTTTGCATATTGTGACTATGCCTGAAGTTATGTGTTTATACTCGAAATTAGTAAGGTATTTTGCCACCACACTTCTTTTGGGAAGTTGCGGAACCCGTTTTTAGCCTTGCCTATAATTGCATAAAGCAAGACGAAGTACTCCATGTCTGGTAGTGCACCAAAGGTGTAGATTAGGGGACAAGGGTAAGGGTGAAGTAGTGCACATCACCCCCCCGCATCTATCGACCTCTACTCAGTTATTGTGAGTTCATTGTCCAAAAGACAACAACTAACAAATTTCCGTATTAAACCCTAACCATGCAAAATTAATAGGTGGGTTGTTTAACATAATAGTATTCAAAAAGTGTCAAGTTTGTTGTGGCATGTGTTGTTAATTCCGTATTCAAGGAGCCTAATGTCGGTTGTCCATTGCATGCCACCATTGAGGCTTTACAAGCGAAGCTTACCGCACTTGAGCAAGCTAAGTCAACAGAGGTCACCCTAAAGAACCTCGAAAAGATGGTCCTGAAGGCAACCAACAAGAATGGCTATTTTGAGACACCAGAACTCGAGGACATTTTAACTAGGATCCCCGAGAAATCCTCTGCTGTAGACTTGCCAAAGTTCAAGCCAACTGGTGATCCTAGATTCCACCTCAAGGGGTTTAGGGCCACTATGGCTATTAAGGGAATTGATGCTGGTTTATTCCCTAAGGTGTTTCCCATATAACTAGACCGAGTCTGTAAAATGGTTCTTTTCACTTCCTGACAAGGACATTGCTTCTTGGGATGACATCACTCAAGCGTTTATGACGAGTTACCACAGCAACAAGTTTTCACCTCACTTAGGGAACTTGAAATCATCAAACAAGATGAAAAAGAAGGATTTACCGCTTACCTTACCCGCTGGAAGGAAGTGGCCGCTCAAATGGTGAATCCCCCTTCAGAAATGGAGTTGCTGAAAATTTTCATCGATAATTAGCTCCCGAAATACCGCAACCACCTTCGGTACCTACATTTGGGAACTTTTGACAAGGTCTACCGCATCGGCATTGAGATTGAAGATGAGCTTATTAATGAAAACTCAAAGAATAAGGGGACCTACAACAAGAAGAACGATACATCCAACTCTAAGGGTGTATCAAGCATCAATTTCATTGAAGTTCCTAACAACTATGGCAACATTAACAACAACAACAACAACAACAACAACAACAATAGCAATGGCAACTACAACGGTAATGGCAATGGCAATGGTGGCAGACCGCGCTTCCGCCGTAGGCGCACTTACACTCCGCTTGGGATAACTCGAACCCAAGCATTTGAAAGACTCTCCAACCAAGGCTTAATCTCCCCGATTGGGCCTATCTCTGATTCTCTTATGGAGAAAAGGTCCGTAAGATGGGATGCAAACAAGTACTACAAATATCACCGTGGAAATGGCCATGACCTTAAAGATTGCATCACCTTTAAGGATTATCTACAAGACATGATTGATGATGGCAAGCTTCCTCTCCCTCCCAGGGCTAAGAAGCCAAACACTCAAACAAGTCCGCTAGGAGTGCTTATGCTCTATCTTCGTCACCCCCACTATGGTTGCACCAACCATAGGCTCTCTCAACATCACACCAACTCAAGGCCCCTCACTAGAGGAAGAAATGGATAAGTCCGGCGACACCGGGTTTACCTTGGACGACCTTCCTTAGGATCTATTCCATGAAATATGGGAACGCTGCAACATCAAGTCCCTAGCTAGAGGCATGTGCGTCAGCCGCAAATGGAGATAAGAAATAGCTGAATTTGCTTAGAGCGTTAGCCTTCTTGACCCCTATAACTTGTGGAAGGCCAAGGGCCTTTTCCTTGATTTAATTAGATGAATCTACTGCACCAAAATTCTGGCTCATGCAGTTCACTCATCTAGAGCCTCTAAAAGTTTCATCCCAAGCATGCACTATGCACACCAACACGAAAACAGCAAACCATGAAGATAACTACTCTAGGAGGCAAGGTCATCGAGTGCACCATGGGCGAAGGACCAATGTTCGAGGATTCTGAATCTGAGACTGAGTCTGAGTCTAGGGTCATAGAAGCTAGGATAGCTAGTCCTAGGGAGTGMCCTCCTGAGTTTGTCAAGGCACCTAGTATCCCCCTTTCCCTTGTCAATCAAGTATCTTCGGAGACAAACTTATCTTTACTCTCGTCAGAGTTTAATAATATGCTCCTTTCTTCTTACTCCTCTTTTCCATCTTATGATTGCTTTAATTCATATCTCGAAAACAAACAAAACAACAATAAGTTAATGAAGGCAATGGAAGAAAACAAAAAGAAAACTTCTGTCATCGAGCAAACAAAAAAAGCTGACATCTCCGACAACGACACACCGTGGGAGATACAGATTGGTCTGACACTGAGTTCGCAAGAAAGGGATGAACAGGTTGCAACACTAAAAAATATTTCGGGATTTTTTTGCTTGTCCTATGAAGACATGCCAGGGATTGATCCAGACATCGCACAACATAGAATTCCGCTCATAGAAAGGGCTAAGCCAGTCAAACAAAAGATTCGTCACATGGAGTCGGATGTTGCCCTTAACATTCGGCAGGAAGTCATCAAACAACACAATGCAGGCTTCATTAAGGTCATCTATTACCCTCAATGGATATCAATTGTGGTTCCAGTACCTAAGAAAGACAGACGGGTTCGAATGTGTGTAGATTTTCGTGACTTAAATAGAGCAAGTCCGAAGGACGACTTCCCTCTACCACGCACAGTCATTCTCGTAGACAACACCGTAGATCATGCCTTACTCTCATTCATGGATGGATATGTAGGGTATAATCAAGTCAAAATGGCCGAAGAAGACATGGAAATGACAACCTCAACCACTTCGTGGGGGTTATACTACTGCACTGTAATGCCTTTTGGTCTCAAAAATGCAAGCGCCACATACCAACAAGTTGCAACTACTCTACTTCATGACATGATACACAAAGAAGTAGAGATCTATGTCGACGATATGATCGTCAAGTCAAAGGACCGCGAAAGACATACCATTGCACCAAGGAAGCTCTTCCAAAGACTCCGACAATTCAACATGCGTCTCAACCCAATTCAACATGCGTCTCAACCCACAAAAGTGTGTATTCGGAGTCACTTTAAGCAAACTCCTAGGTTTTATCATCAGCTCTCAAAGCATCGAGATCGATCCAACAAAGATCAAAGCAATCATGTCACTTAGGCCACCACAAAATGAAAAGGATATCCGAGGGTTCTTGGGTCGACTCCAGTACATCAGCAGGTTCATATCCAAGCTCACAATGGTCTGTGAACCCATATTCAAGAAACTGAAGAAAGGTGCACCAAAGAAATGGGATGATAGTTGCCAACAAGCGTTCGACGGGATCAAGAAATACCTAACCAATCCTCCTGTGTTAGCTCCTACTCACCCTGGTAAACCCATTACAGCTCTATCTTACAGCAACAAGCACCGTCGTTGGAGCAATGCTAGCTCAAGAAATCGAAGGCAAGGAAAATGTTATCTACTACCTCAGCAAGAAGTTCCTTCCATACGAGGAACGATACTCTACCCTAGAGAAACTATGCTTGGCCTTAGTATGGGAATCGCGAAAGCTTCAACATTACTTGCTCACACATACCGTACACATCGTATGCAAAGGGGATCCTCTGAAATGCCTAAGCTCTTTGAAAAGCCAGCAGTTAACTGACGGATACCTAGATGGATGGTTATGCTTGCTGAATTTGACCTTAAGTACGTGCCTAAAAAAGCCATCAAAAGTAGTATCGTCTCCTAATTCTTAGTAGAATCTACAAACGAAGTCCATCTTGAGGACTTTGACTTTCCAAACGAGGAACTCATGATGACCGTGGAAGACAGTTGGTCATTATACTTCGATGGTGCATCTAATCAAAAGGGATATGGAGTTGGAGTGCTTCTAATCTCACTACATGAGGAGCACACCCCAATTTCGGTCAAGCTCGACTTCGACATCATTACAACGCAGCAGAATACGAAGCATGTATTTTGGGATTGCAGGCAGCCATTGCACTTAACTTTAAGAGATTGCGGGTATATGATGAGTCCTCACTCATCATAAACCAGATTTCAGGCCGATGGAAGGTACGAAGTGAAAGCCTTGCTCCGTATCAGTCCTATCTTGAAAACATTGCATCCCAGGTGGATGAAGTCGAATACACCTACCTATGACGTGAAGATAAATAGTTCGCAGATGCACTAGCAGAGCTTTCATCCATGGTGCGAATTTCGAGTTCAGTGACCCAAATGCCCTTAGTCATTGAACAAAGACAAGAACCAGTATACGTCTGCACTTTAGACGAAACAAATGAGGTGCCTAACCTCGATCCGGAAGAGCCATGGTACAAAGATATCAAAGACTACCTCGAAACTGGCAAGTATCCCTCTAATGCAACAAAAAAGCAACAAAGAGCACCACTACAATAGTTTTCACCTACTTTGCATCACTCAACAAGCAGGCAAAAGGATCATGGAGCACATCCATGACGGGATTTGTGGAACCCACATGAATAGCAGGCTTATGGCCTTTAAGATCATCCAGTTGGGGTATTACTGGATAACCATGGAAAGCAATTGCATGCAATACGTCCGTACATGCGACACTTGCCAAAAATACTCCAATACACAGCACGTTCCTCTGTCTCTCCTATCCACATTTGTCTCTTTGTGGCCTTTCTCTAAATGGGGAATAGACATATTAGGGAAGATTATGTCGCTCGGATAAGGAGGTCACAAATTCATACTTATGGCCATAGATTACTTCACAAAGTGGGTCGACGCAGCGTCATATGCAAATCTCCAGGCTAAGCACGTGGCAAATTATATAGAAAACAACTTCATTTGTTGCTCTAAAGACCCTAACAAAATCTTTAGTGACAACGGCACCCACTGTTATGCAGAATGTGCGGATCTGATTGCCAAATATAAGATTCAGCACCACAAGTCATCACCATACAGGTCACAAGCCAATGGGGTAGTTGAAGTAGCTAACAAAATCTCAAAACAATTATCTCTAAGTTGACTGCAAATTATCGAGATTGGCCGCAAAAGCTACACTTCGCTCTATGGGGTTACAAGACCTCTATTCGCACTTCAACAGGAACTACTCCTTTCTCACTGGTCTTTGGTGCTGAAGTTGTTCAACCAATAGAACTAGAGATCCCGTCTCTACGCATTGTCCTAGAAAGAAAGCTCCCAGAAACGGAGTGGGTAAGAGCAAGATTCGATGAGTTCGCTTTGCTCGACGAAAAATGGCTAGCAGCCTTGCATCATGTACAAGCATACCAAAAGAGAGTCGAATGGTACATCAATAGGCGAGTCAAATCACAAGGCATCAAAGAAGGTGATTTGGTTCTTAAAGCAATTTGCAAAATAGTCCTAGATACTCAAGGCAAATTTCGTCCTAATTGGGCAGGTCCTTACATTGTCAAAAAGATCTTGCCAAAAAAGGCAGTTCAACTAATGGACATGAATGGTGATAGTTTCTACAGCCTCATTAACTTAGACAAGCTCAAGAAGTACTACATCTAAGGCATGCACGCGCACCGCGTCTCAGCAACACAATAGCACCATGCATCAGAACTATGGATGGCTTGATTCCTTATGGGACACGTAGGCAGCCTCGCCTTGGGGCTCGGCCACGATAACAAGTGCCCTATTTGTTTTGGGATTAGCAAGTGAACAACAATCAAGCGGCAATTGGACGAAGTTTTCTTCAACATGCTCAAAGTTAACACAATGTATAGAAAGCGATACAAGTTTGTAATTTATTCCTACTTGTAATTAAAATTAAGCAACTACAATACAAAAGGAAACTTCAAGCTCCAAGTTCACTTATTACATGCAAAAGCAGCTCGCAGGCCAATCGCTTTATTAACTCATAAATAAACAAACATTAAATTAAACAAGACTTGTGGAGAAAAGATATCACTCCTTCGTCTCCTCTTCTTGCTCCTTGGCATCATCATTCTTTGCACCTGAGCTCTCTCCTTTAGGCTTCGTTACCCATTTGCGTCTCTTGGGTCTATCCTCTGCAGCAGCCTTTCCTTTTCCTTTAGCATCACCTCCAAGCACCTCTTTAGGCCCAAGTCTTCTTTCAGCAACATTTGAGTCAATCCTCAAAGGAGTAAGTCTTTCAAGCCTACTCCAAACTGGCACCTTCTTAGGACCAAGTCTGACATTAGCAGAAAAAGCTCTAGACTTAACAGTAGGGGTCTCGATAGAGTCACAGCCCAGTCTCTCGACATGGTCCTTCTGCTCCGCTTGTCTTATCTCAGCACGACCCATCACATTAGTGGCCTTCATCCAAACACGGTAGTGAGCAAAAATCTTGTGGTCACCTCGAGTAAGTGGGGTCACCTCAAGTGTAGAATGGGATTCCCAGTATTTCACCCACTCTATTGCATTGCCCGAATGCAAACGCTTGTCCATAGGACGAATCGTGTCAACATCGGGAATAAGCTAAACTTTCCCGAATCGCACGAGAATGCCACGATCAATAAGGATAAGAATCCACTCATGCTGAGATTTGTTGACATGGACCATCTTACGGGAAAAGAATCCCTTAGCAGAATATTTGACGGGATTCTGGGGCGCCTCAACAAGGCTCAAACGCTCCATCAACCAAACCTGTCGAGAAATAGCAGCATGTGCAATATTTAGTCATCACATCAATAAACAAGCAATAATATTTGGAAAAATGCACTATTTTTAGACTTGGAAATGGATCGGAGATGGGTCGGGTGGAGCTCAATCCGCCTCCATCCGCGAACCATCCGACCTCCACCCGACCCATCCATRACCCGAATCATCCATCATCCACATCCGATCCATCCATCATCCATTGATGGATCGGGTGGATCGGATTTTTAACGGATTTTGCATTAATTTTTTTTATTTGACAATTTTTCATTGTGCTTTAAGGATTTAAGCTCTAATTTCACAACAATAAAGCAATTTCAAGATACGAATAACAAGAAACCTATTATTTATTGTATTGGGTTGGTAGGAATAAATGCGTAAAAGAAAAGAAAATTAGGAAATTTTAATAAAATATATATTTCTGATGTATAAATAAGTGGATGGATGGATGGATGGATGGATCGGGTGGATGGGTCGGGTGACAGATGGATGTACTTTCACCCGCATTCGACCCGACCCATCCATCACCCGATTAAAATTTGTAAATTTTCGGATTTTTATCCACGAAAACGGATCAGATGGATCGGATATCCATCGGAGTAGGGTGAAATTGCTAGGTTTAACTATTTTGCACATATTCAGACAAAAATATTGTACCTGTAACAAAACAAGGCATCCAGACATGGGCGCATGCACATCCTGTAGACACCTAAAAATGTCTCCCCAAAAGAGTAATCAGTGATGAAACATACCGCGTCTCGCGATTGTTTCGACTTAGAAAAGATGCTTTGAACTCACAAAAGTTGGAAATACGTGATGTCATACTCGGAACTATTGAGCAAAGGACAAATAAAAGGGGCAAAAACATTTTCTTTTATTTATTTTAATTATTTTCTATTTTTATAGGTTCTTTTCATTTTTGGATTTTTTAAAATCATTATATTGTGATCTCCAAATTTCCACTTTTCATCACACTTCACATTTTTCTGAGGCTCACAAGTATTTTTAGATTATTTTTCTGATTTTTCTACATTTTTCTATGATTTTTGATAGTTTTTATACGCAGAAATACAAAAAAAATTACAAATACACAAAAAATACTCCGGAAACATGTGAGCCTCTAGAACACTCTAGAACTCCTTGCTTGGGAACAGGGTGTCTAGGTGCGCGAACAAGGAAATCACGAAATAAAATCGGAGAAATCAAAATATTTCGAGTTTTGGAAAAATATATACGCCAGAGCTTGCGTATATACGCAGGGCTCTGCGTATATACGCAGTCACCTGCGTATCGCAGTGCCACCTGCGTATATACGCAGCTCTCCTGCGTATATACGCAGGGTTTTTCCCCTCGTTTGTCCCTCATGCCTATAATACGTGCTGCCTTGCTCATTTCGAAACACACACGATTTTTCGACAACTCTATTCTCTCTCTCTCTGTCCTTAACTCGCATACTCTCTCTCTCACTCTCTCAAACACTCTAAACCACATTCGTTCTGAATTCAAAGCATGATTCTGTTTTCGATTCAACAAGCAATAACAAAGGTTTATTTCTGAGATTACTCCATTAAACATACTCCTTTTTAATTAATTAATAACTATTAGGTTTCGATATATTAACAAACATGTAGAAAATCTCACATTTAATTGTTACATGTAATATGTAGGATTTTCATTAACGTTTTCAATGTTTTCATTGTTTTGTTTCGTTTTTTCATTCATTTCATTATTATGTATCATTGTCATACTAACATTTCTTATCCTTGTAAGGATTCAAGGCGGAAGATTCATTTGCTCTTTTCTATATATAAATACATTTGTTTTATTGTTTTATATGCGATTCAAGGCGGAGATTCGTTTCCTCGTTTTATACGAACTAACCTTTGTTTTGTTTGCAATTTAGGGGTAAGTTGGTTTGTATATATATTTTGAATTCATATACTTCGCTTGTCATTGTGTATAATTTGTATATATTTTAAAACAAGACCGGAATTTGTGAATCACATTAAAGTCAGATATTTATGCAACGTTTTTAGGCACCGTTTAACTTGATTAATGCAAAGTGTCACAATTTCTAGGTTAGGTAGTCTCTTGTGCTAATTAGAAACACTTTCGTAGTAATCTTTAGATTAGTACGCTCTTAGGTGCTAAAACGTAGTTATTGTGCATTCAATAATCGTGATGAATGGAATTGCAATGAGACGCGTAGAGGCCGCTACATGCGGGCGAATTGGGTTACAGATCTGATTCGTACCATGTCCCCGAACCCGCGAACTGGTTACTGATTAGAGACGTGGGGCCATTATTTTGGCCCAACGTTTCGGGCGTCCGTGAATAACTTTATAGGCACGGTGGCGACTCCCCTACTCGACAACACTACCCAACACTCACGTGCGGGCTCCGTGGCTCAAGCCCACGCAAAGCACTCGATGTAGTCCAAGCACGCGCCCGCTATACGCGAGGGCGGCCCACGTCTACAATTTGGCGACTTCACTGGGTAATCACCGTAGGTGAAGTGACAGACTTGAAAAAGTCTCGTAATTCCATCATCACGCTTATTGAATTTCTGTGCATTTTGCATGTGACCCCGCGCATAAATCACAACTCAGGCACCTTGTCTCGATATGGGCATGTTCTATGCTCGAGACTCACATAAGGGGGGATCTACCTTGGCTGCATGTGGTTAATTGATCGCATGGCTAAGGCAAGTCCATATCGCCCATGCGCGTGTGCACGTGTACTGAATGCGTGTGCATAAGGGGTATCTTGGCCATACATCGCTATTGCAAGTTGGGAAACTGGGACAAGCCTTGCCTTAGGTTCGTACACTCTCTGACTTAACCTAAACCGACCATAGTTGACTTGTCATCACGTGCTTGTATATAGTGTGCAGTATGGTCCTAGCCATTGTACAGTTCTAGACCTTACACAACACTTTCATATAGTCATGGTCATCTTTTAGTATCACATCATGATTTCATAGCCCATAGTGACTTTAGTTGACTCTACCTAGTCTGTGACCTAGTCCACACAGACTTTGAACCTTAGGTCTTGACCCTTGACTACTGGGAGGCACAGACTTTGACCTTAGACGTTACTTTAGACTCACATTAGGATGACCTTACCTTCAGCAACATAAGGCTCGACCTCTAGGCGTGACCTAACCTCTTTAGGACATGCATTAACATCCCTATGTCTTTGGTGCCCTTTCAAAAAAAAAACAAAAAAAAACACAAAAAAATTCAAAACGACAAGGGCACCTTGCATGCATTCATTCTAGGAAAGATGGACCATGAAATTGACATGCATTGCATCTGATCGATATATTCATAATGACCAAGGAAGTTCACTAAGGTTATTTCTTTTTGAAACAGGGGAAGCGTCTCATAGCCCTTGCTCGACCCAAAGAGTTGAGCCCCCAAGCCCAATCCAACCTAACCTTCCTCCAACCTTTCACCACCCATCAGCCTTAACACCACAAAATGGCCTCCAAACCAGAAAAGCTCCAAAAAGTTTGCCGGCAAGTTCAACAGCTTGAAGTAAGATCAAGGAGTTGACCTCGAGCTCTTCCTTGGACAAAAGCTGTTGAAAAGGCGATACAAAGCCATCGACCCAACCTTTACAAGACCAACCTCCTCTTGACCCCAACCTTGCAACAAACTGCCAAAGGATTTCTCAGCCGAGACATACCCAAGTTCAAGCCAACTGATGACCCTCGATCCATATAAAGGATTTAAGACCACCATGGCACTTAAAGGGATTGACTCTGCCTTGTTTCCAATGGTCTTTCCCCTTTCCTTGGAACATATGTCAGAAGTGGTTCTTTTCACTTCCTGAGAAAGAAATAGCTACTAGGAAGCATCATCCACGCATTCATGGCAAGATACAGGTAACATTCAGACCCAAACATCTTTCCGAGAGCTTGAAATCCTTAAGCAGGAAGAGAACGAGGGTTCACCACCTATCTGACTAGATGGAGAGAGTTGCTGCCACCCTAGTCTCCGCTCCTATGAAGAAGATGGTCAAGACTTCATTTCTGGCCTCCCAGCCGGAATACAAAGATCATCTCAAGTATCAGAGGCCTACCACATTGCAAAGGTCTACGACAATGGAGTGACATAGAGAATGATCTTTTCAATTCACATGAGTCATCGGAGTCTAGTTTAGGATCGAGTCGGAGAGTCCCTTTCCCTAGACTATGTCATTTCTTTTTCCATTTCGGGTCTATGTCATTAGGTTTAGGATCAAATTCTGCAATTCAGCCTCTATGTAATAAATCTTTTGTTAATAAAAGTTTCTTTTTTCATTTTCTTAGCCTCCCATATAGTTTGTTGTCTAACTTAATGGAATCAAATTCATAATCACCTCACAATTCAATGGACATTGCCAAGAGAGGCCTTCTTTCGATAGCGCCACAAAATAACATTTTCCTCATTCCCTTCATCATCTCAAATCCCTTGCACCCCTTGAGCCATAACACTATCATTCAGCCTTTTTCTTTCATCACCACATCTGCCTAACCCTTTGGATCAAACGTGCGTAGGAAAGACATGTGTCAAAAGAAAAAAAGAAAGAATAAAATGGGTAAAAAGTAAAAAAATCAAAGTTAATGTCAGTTATCACAAATACGAATCAATGTCAAAATCCATGCAAATCAAAGTTTCAAAGCCCAATTCAAACAAAAAGTAAAAGTCTAAAAAGCACGCTGCGCACCGTGGGTCACTTCGTGTCATCAAGCTTTTTCGACCCATTGACACAGCCTCACATTGCAAACTCAAAAGCCCTCTCACACGAGGCATTGTCCAATCATCACGAGAACTACGACGTCTGATTCCAAAGGATCGATAGGAAGCCTCTTCTCGAGGTCCGACCCAATACAATAACTCAGAGGTACCTCTAAGTTGGTCGATTCTCTTAAAGTCAGGGCACAGATTCCTAGTGTAGCACCCGACATAGATTGAGCTTGAACAACATCAGTAGCCAACCAATCAGTTCCTCATTACTTACCCTTAGTCACAAATTTAGCCTTGTCTTTTCTTGAACCTTTAGCCTATTCTTTCATACACCTAAGGGTCTCCTCAACTCATCCTTAGGCTATCTCTCTGTAGCAGTCATCAGGCATCCTCCTCAAAGCATCGCATTGCAGCATTTCCTCATGTTCTCTCCTCATCATGCAATTCAGCTCAAGTTACAATTTGGGCAAGACAAAATCCTAATACCTCATCCCTTACAATTACCACCACAAAAGCTAAGCCAAGCCCATGACTCCACAAATTCACTAGCCTACCTTACTCCATCAAACCATTGCCCAACCTCGATCAAGCTGGGGCTCACCCATCTAAAACCAACCATACACCACAAATTAAGCCATTCCCACACACCAACCCCATGGGTTGGGGGCTCACTGCAATCACAAGCATACGCTTTGCTCGAATGGGGGCTTGAGATGATTCATCCAGCAATCCAAAAGCACTTACCATTAGTCGATTTCCTTGGTCATTTCATGCATTAGATCTAAGAATAGACTAGCATTCACCATATAGCCATTGCAAACATTCATAAGCATCATTGCGCATGAGTTTGACATACATTGTCATATATGCATTATGACTCCTGCACAAACACATTACATTGCACATTGCACATTGCACCACACTAACACGAGGCTGGGCCCATCTTACATGATTGCCTTCACACGCCTATACGGCATTCATCGCTATACGCGATTGTTGCTCACACGCAACATTTATTCCGAAAACCAAGGTCCCAGCCGTAGGGAGTCCTGAGGAACGAGGCGCTTCCGAAGGAATTCATTGTCATCACCTATAACGCATTCATCGCTATACGCGATTGTTGCTGCACGCAACATCTTCCCGAAAAGCCGGAAGGTCAGCCGTAGGGGAAGTTTCCTAGGAACGAGGCGTTTTCCGAAGGAATTCATATCATCACCACATGGCCTATACGCAGTTCATCGCTAATCGCGCATTGTTGCCTACACGCCAACTTTCCCCGAAAAGCCAGGTCAGCTTAGGGAACTTCCGAAGGAACGGGCGCTTCCGACGGAACTCATCACAATACTTCTTCCCGAAAAGCCTAAGGGTCAACCGTAGGAAGCACAACATCACAACTCATCCCCAAAAAAAGCCAGGTCAGCGATAGGGGAAATTTCGAAGAAACGGAGGCGCTTCCGACGGAACTTACATTACTTCTTCCGAAAGCCAAGGTCAGCCGTAGGGAAGCCATACATCATACAACTCTCACCCAAAAAGCCAAGGTCAGCCGTAGGGGAACTTTCCGAAGGAACGAGGCGCTTCCGACGGAACTTACATACTTCTCCCAAGAAAAGCCAAGGTCAGCCGTAGGAAGGGCACATATCACACTCTCCCCAAAAGCCAGGTCAGAGCCGTAGCGGAATTTTCGAAGGAACGAGCGCTTGCCGACGGACTTACATTATTTCTTCCCGAAAAGCCAAGTCAGCTGTAGGGAAGCATCTACATCATTATCTTTTCCCGAAAAGCCAAGGTCAGTCGTAGGAATCAGCATACCTGAGGAACGAGGCGCTTTCCAAAGGTATTCATCACCTCACTTTTCTCCTGAAAGCCAAGGTCAGCCGTAGGGAGAAAGCAGCCCGAGGATCCAGGCGCTTCCAAGGGCATAACACCGGCATGGACGCAAGAAACTAGGTAACGAGGTAAAACTAACCTTTGTTTTGCAGGGGTACCGCGCGGAAAAAGGTGACTCAGGGTCGCCCAGAACGTCCTTGAGTTGCTCTCCGTCCCGAATCAAATACTTTGACTTTCGTCTTACAAGATTTTCGTCTTCTTCAGTCAGTAAAGTGGGGGCTTCTTTGCGCTAACAGCTCTTTAACACATTTCGGGTTTTGGAACTTTCTCCCGCACCAGAAATTCCATATATGACCACTTCTGTCTACGATTTTCTCCCAGCTACAGGAAACTCCAGCACAAACAATCTTTCGGTCTACGATTTCTCCCAGTCAGAAATCCAGCACAAACCATCTTTTCGGTCTTATGGTTTCTCCCGGCACAGAAATCTCAACCATCACATCTTTCGGGTCTTGGAACTTCTCCCGCCACAGAAGTTCCGTAGCACATCTTCGGGTCTTGGAAATTCTCTCCGCTACAGAAGATCCTCAGCATCTCTGGGTTTTGGAATCTCTCCCGCTCAAGAAGGTTTCGGCCTCACCCCTTCCGGGCTTTTTGGAGTTTGCATCCCGCAACAAAATTCCAAGGCAAGAATCAGATCCGCACGGGACACGGGCTAAAGTAAAACTACTTTGTTTTGCAAGGTACACGGCGAAAGGTAACTCAAGGGTTCGCAGAACGTCTTGGTTTCTCTCCGTCCCGAATCGAATACTTTGACTTGATCTACGAGACAGCGTCTCTTCAGACTCAGTCAAAGTGGGGGCTTCTGTAGACACCCTAAAATATGCTCTCCCCAAATAGAAGTAATCAGTGAGTGAAACATACCGCGTCTGCACGATTGTTATCGACTTAGAAAAGATGCTTTGAACTCACAAAAGTTGAAAATTACCGTTCAATGCTTCATTACTCGGAACCATTCGCATCTTAAAGGACAGAATAATAAATGCGTTCGGCAAATACTTACTATTTATTAACTTGTTATTTATACATCATTTCTATTTTTATGTCTATTCTATTCATCGTATTCTTTGATTATTTAAATTAATTTTAGTTGGTGACGTCCATAATTTTGCACACTTACTACCATCGACTCAACCTCTCTCTACCATCTTTTCTGTGCGTTCACAAGTTATTTCTTACGTCTTATTTCTGATTTTCTTCAATACTTCTTGTTACATTCTATTATCAGTTTCTATACTCACTGCAGGATCTATACAAAAAATACATAATTTACACAAAATTACTCCGGAAACATTGTGGAGCCTTCGTAGAACACTCTAGAACTCCTTGCAT
Organism: Bassia scoparia; assembly: GCA_008642245.1. Classification (NCBI taxonomy): domain Eukaryota; kingdom Viridiplantae; phylum Streptophyta; class Magnoliopsida; order Caryophyllales; family Amaranthaceae; genus Bassia; species Bassia scoparia. The sequence continues at coordinate 2,475 of SNQN01003899.1, read as the reverse complement.
TGGAGAGCAAGGGTGTCTATTGCGTCATCCAAGGGAATCCGAAATAAAATCGGAGGAACAAAACTATTATCGGGTTTGCGAAAAATATATTACGCCAGAGGCTTGCGATATGACGCAGAGCCTCTGCGTAGATACGGCAGGCACCTGCGTATATACGCAACCTGCGTATAACCTGCTATATACGCAGGCACCTGCGTATTCGCACACTCTTCGGCATATACGCAGGGTTTTTCCCCTCGTTTTCCCCCATGCCTATAATATCGTGCCTGCCTTGCTCATTTCGAAACACACACGATTCGACACACGGGTCTATTTCTCTCTCTCTCTATCCTAACTCCATACTCTCTCTCTCACTTCTCACAACACTTCTACCACATTCGTTCTTGAATTCAAAGCCGATTCTGTTTCGATTCAACAAACAATAACAAGGTTTAATTTCTGAGATATACTCGCATTAAACAATAAATACATTTCATCAATTAAAAACTAATCGGTTCGAATCTAATTAACAAACATGTAAAACTCACATATTAATAGTTTCCATGTTAAATATGATAGGATTTCATTAACGTTTTCAATGTTTCATTGTTTTGTTTTCGTTCTTTTTTCATTTCATTTTCAATTATTATTATCACTGTCAATTTACTACGATTTCTTCCTCTTGTTTATAGCGATTCAAGGGGAAGTTCATTTCGCTCGTTTTCTATATAAACTAACATTTGGTTTTATTTGTCTTCTTATATAGCGATCAAGGCGGCAGATTCGTTTCGCTCGTTTTTTACGAACTACCTTTGTTTTGTTGGCAAATTTAGGGTAAGATTGGTTTGTATATATATTTGAAGTTCAACTATATCTTCGCTTGATCTTGTTGTATATTTTATATATTTTGCCTAAAACAAGACCGGAATTTATCGTTGAATCCAATTAAAGTCAGATATTAATGGACATAACTGGTTTTTAGGCCACGTTTTAACTTGATTAATGCAAAGTGTCACATTTTAGGTTAGGTAGTCTCTTTGCATAATAGAAACACACTTTCGTAGTAATTTCTTTAGTTAGTACGCTTCTAAGGTGCTAAAAACGTGAAGTTATGTGCCTTTCAATAAATGTGATGATGGAATTGCATATGAGACAGTAGAGGGCCGCTACATGGCGGGCGAATTGGGGTTACAGATCTGATTCGTACCATGTCCCCGAACCCCGACTGGTATACTGGATCAGAACGTGGGCCATAATTTGGCACCAACGTTTCGGCGTCCTTGTGAATACCTTTATAGGCACGGGTGGCCGGACTCCCCTTACTCGACAACACTAACCCCAACGCAACGTGCGGGACTCCGTGGCTCAAGCCCCGACAAGTTACCTCGATTGAGTTCCAAGCCGCAGCGCCCGCTATCGCGCAGGAGGGCGGGCCCCACGTCCTACACATACCTTTTTAAGATGGATCAAGCACATGAAAACTCCCCGGCACAACGGATAGGAGTACGGCTAGCCTCACATTGGCTCAACGATATCAGAAAATGATGCTACGCAGTGACAACATTCCGCCTACCACTAACAAATAAGAAACGGGCGCATAATAAGTATCATATGCACTATGCTGGCATGAAACAATTAGTCATAAGACTCGGATAACGCTCATATTCGTCACAAAGTGATCAGTAGTCTTAGGTACAAGGGGAGGGTTACATATAGCCAAGCATAATAGCACCAAGTCTTTCAGGCAAAGGAACAATTATCCTTGTCCCGAGAAGAGAAAGCGATAGCATCATGATGGTTCCCATAGGCTCTTATAGCTGACATAAAGGAAGGCTTGTTCAAGGCTACATACCTAGAGTCAAGGAGAAGCATCACGAATTCAAGCATACGAAGGTCCTCCTTCGCGAAGCAACAAGTTTCAGAAGGCACACGAATTCAAGCGATGTAGCAAAATTCTCTCTCCGATGGTGGATTTGCAATATCCTTCCGAATGTAATGGATTAATGAAGATATTAGAAAGTAAGAGAGTTTTTAAACCATCTTGGAGGGAGAGGTTGTGAAATGAATGAATAAGCCGGTGCATCAAACCGCCGTTTTAAAAGCAAGTAATGGACCGAACAAACTTTGCTTAAAATCGAAAAATCGGAGGCAAAATCAGAGCAATTTCTGGGGCACAATTGTCTAGTTGTGGCCTATTTCTAGGCCGGATTTCTCTTTTTCTTGCTCGCCACCCCCCCCCCCCCCTTTGCAAAGTTTTCACGCAGTTCTTGGTGACCTAAGATGTCCTTCCCGTTCATTGTTCAGGAGTATGAGCCGGACATTGGCAACGCAACATACACAATAACACGAGTTAATGGATCGCATTGTCGTAGAGTTTAAAGTACGCTTGCATTGCATTATGTTAGCAAGTTACTTTAAGTCATAGTCAAAGTCCGCATTGGCAAGATGAGTTGTGTCTAGATCGTGCATAAGTCTCGGCTATGTTATCTCTCTCTT
>SNQN01003898.1:43989-56520 GCA_008642245.1 Bassia scoparia | reverse complement strand
ACCTAGCCTTCAACCTCTCTGTTGAAAGCTATCACAATAACAGGTTTTCTCTCATTTGTGTATATTTCTTAAAAGCTAATGAAGAGAAATAACATGCTCTATTGTGCTCTTGTTMTATACGACTCGATGAAAGGTTTTGTGTTTTAGTATTTTCTCTCAAAAATTCTTTTTTTTAATCGTGGAGAGATGTATAGAATATGGAGTATTAGATGAGTATTTATAAGTTTGGATACCAAAACCCTAGTTTCCTTAAATCACATTGACTTAACGAGCAACTGAAGATGTAACTTATGGAAAGTATATATCTTGTTTGATTTAATCACAAAGATAAGAACAAACAAGATAATACTCCTATGATTAGGGTAACCAACTTATTCTCWTCTAATATTCTAGTTGCCTTAAATTTTTKAACAATTCTTTGTAGAAATATTTAATAAAAACCTTTTTCAAAARCGCAGCTAGTATATTCTAAAGAGAGAACCTGGTTCCCTATAAAAAGTATSTTATGAATTCTTTTCCAGCTTGTACCAGATTTCACAACATGACTCTAAATACTTATAAACACTTATATTCCCTAAGAAAACGAGTCATACTACAGAGCACATTACATGATAGACCTAAGCAATCATTAAGTACGATTCTATCTTTGTCTTCATGTAATCTTCAAGACTTGAACCTTCCTTTGATTACTTCAATTCTAAGTTTTGCATCTTTCTTCGAATCGCTTCGAAAGGTCTCCAAGCTCCAAGGCTTGGAATGAACTCAACTATTGCACATGTAACATGGTTAATGTACAATAAAGAGCATAAGATTGCTTTTCAGTATAGRAGTCAAGGGAACAGTTCATACAGGTTCCAACCAATACATGGAGCTATATACATTCAACTATTCCCTGTAGATAGACAAGTTAGTTCCAATAAATAGCACAAGTAACATCTAACTTGCCTAGGGAAACAATATGTTATATTAGTTGGTTCCTGTGACCAACTATGTCATCAATCAAAGTGTCAGGTTCCCTGTAACAGTTTGTCCTCAATCAAAACCTAAGGGACTCAACAAATTCACCCTTTTTTATAATGACAAATTAATTAAAGTTCCTACAACCACAAAGTTATAAATAGAGAAAGTCCAGTAAAGTACGCAAGTAAGTTTSAGCACAACCAGTAGACTCAAAGACTCAAATGAACAAGGTAGCTAATCCAACTAGTTCCTAGAAAAAACTAACTCCTCTACACTAACACTGAAAACTATGACTCAATCTAAACTAGTGGATTCTAAGCTTCAACTTCACTCTTCCCTCTTTTGGCATCGTTAAATAGTATTGTGCAAGTAAAGGTGATGTGCACAAATTGTTAAATGTTTTCATCCATACAGTGGCATCAACCACCATTCAAGTATCATGTTGCAAGAGAGAATGTTTGTGGATAGGGTGAGAATTATACTGACTAACAAAATTAGTTATTAGAGAATAATATTAAAAAAGGGAAAGGGAAACAGGAGCAGAAAATACCATCACTCCTCTCCATCATACTCTTCCTCCTCCTCTTCATCTGCATCATCATCTACTGTTTCATCATCATAATCGTTAGGTTCCTCTTCGACCCCTTCTTCCACATCAGGATCTTCTTTAGTCTGCTGCTAGTTCTCCTTAGAGTGCGTTGGTTCCTCAACCTCTAGAACCTCTAGTGTAGTTGCAGTAGCAAGAGCAGACACCTGAGCATGTGGGGGAACAGAACTAATACCTGGAGCCATCTGAGAATTAATGTCTAAAACTATAAGAAGTAGCAATTAGGTTTCAACTAACACCTTTTCCATTTGCTCTACCTTGGTACTGAATGATGTTGACAAACCTTGGTCCAACTACATAATCTTCTCCAGAGTACCCCCTTAGGTTCTCTAACCTCTTCACCACAACCTCCTAAACCGCTGGTTCCTGAACGTTCTTCTTCTTCTTCTTCTTCTTTGGGGGCTCCTTCACCACTTCTGCTGGTTCCCCAACTCGGAATCTCAACACTTCAGAACCAGTGTCAAGAACCTTTTGCTTAAGGATAGCCTTAGCAAAAACTGTGACAGGCACAATATTTCCACTAAGAGGAACCTTGGTGACCTTCAGCAACTATGTGATCATAGAGTTGTATGGGAGAGAATGGTGTGAGGAATAGTAGGAATTCATCACGTGATCCAACATCAGGGCAGGAATATTAATGTTGATTCTCTTCATCAGGAGATATATGAGAACAATCTCCATAATACGTACTATTCCCCTACCCTAAGCCCTTGGAAGAAGGACTTTGTTGCACAAAGAATGCAGAACCAACATGACTGGTTCCTTGAGATTTGCAGACTTAAATACAACAACCTTCTTGGAAAATTTTCCCCCAAAGAGAAAATCATGAATCTCATCAGGTGTAACCCCAACCAACATAGGCCAGTAATCCCCAAAGTATTTATTAAATCCATCCCTAGGTACATTCAGAAATTTGGCCAAAGATGCAATTGAAAAACTAACATCTACTCCTCCAACTTTCGATCCAACAGACATATCAGGCAACTGACTCAAATTCATATAAAATTCCCTAACCCCAACAATATTAGCAGCATAACATTCAAAAAAAGGCATCCATTCTTGACAATCTATCATCTTCCTAAAATCTAATAAGGCAGGCACATCAAAATATCCCTTCTCCACTCGACAACCCAAAAGAACAAATCTAGCACTTAAGTCAGTAAAACCAGTACTAGGGGATTCTAAAAACATATCCATAACAGCACGAGGGGTTTTTGATGGTACCCCATTTCTCTTGGTTCCCTGAATAGAACCAGCAGACTGTTCCTCCTAGGCCTCCTATGTCTCCTTCTTCACTGAAGAACGAGTAACCCTTCCTCGTACAGTAATATCCACAACTGATGTCCCTTCCTTTTTACCAGTAATCACCACATRATCATCTCCAGCCTCCGGATCCCCTAAATCCACATTCTCCAATTCCTGGTTAAGAGCTCTGCAAGTTTCCTAGTGTTGTTTCCCCCTTAGACTGTGTTGGTTCCTTGATGGTGGAACAAACAACCTCAGAGGGACCAYGATGAGACACAATGTCTTTGATGATTCGCTGGTTTGATTTTGGTGGTGAGGATGATTTTTATGCTGGTTCTTTGGTGGTGGTAGGTGATTTTGTGGGGGATGAAGTTTTGGATGCTACAATTGAGGATGGCTCGACGGGATTTTGTTCGAGTTGATTACGGTTTGGGGGAACATCAGTATTCCCCTGAAATTGCGAGGAATCACTTGCATATCCCCTTCCCTTGCCTCGTCGAGCCGTATTGGTGTTTGTCTTCCTTCCCTTGGCTGGCAAACAAATTTTGATAAAGATTTTGAGGGTGATGATGAATAGTACTCCATAGTGAACAGCATACTTTGAATTATTGAATGTTCGATCAGAACAGAGTGGATAGAGAGAGAGAGAGAGAGAGAGAAGAGAGAGATGTCTGTGTCCTGTGTGTGTTGTGATTTTAGCTTGATGACGTAGAAGTGAGGCGCAAAATAAGGGTTAGGAACATATTCATAGTAGAGAGAGCAACGGAAGAGGACATCTAGACGAAGTAATGCTTCGGTTTGACTTGCTAATTGAATGAGCAAAATGACAACTTAAGATATCAAATGAAAATTTGAAATATATGCATGACTCACACGCACTTAAATTATCTCGACCAACCTTTAAAGTTGGTCTATTTATTTATGTTTATAATGCTTCTTGATAAAAAAGGGACTTTATATAACTAAAATATAGATAACATCTAATTCTAAAATAAATGTTTCCAAAACCTATTATAATATATTGATTTGGATGACATAACAGACATTATTTGTTGTTTCCCCTTTCTGGTACCTGTAATAAACCACTTCACCCTGTTTCTGGCAACTTAGCTTGACTTTACCTTTTGTTCTTGCAACAATGGCTTTCAACCCTTTTGAGGTATCAACCACTTACCTTACACTTGAAGGATTTCCACATAGMTATATACACACACCATACTAGAGAGTATAATTCTAGCCAATCATTGAGGGAAGTAACTGAAGCCACAAAACCAAAAAATTAATTAGTCCTACAAACTCCTAAGACTAACTACGAACAATAATAAACAAGAGGAAACAACCTAAAACCTCACTAGACCTAAAAGGACTCTTAATTTATAGAAAGACTCTCGACACAAAGGTTTAGTGAAGATGTCAGCTATTTGATCTTCACTTTTATTGAACAACAGCTCTACCTAGCCTTTTTCCACATTGTCTCTCGACACAGATCTGTTGTTCCCACTAGATACCTAAGTATCCTCCTAACAGCCTTCAGATGTGACTTCTCTAGATTGCTTTGAAACCTGGCACATAATCAAATAGAAAACACAATGTCAGGTCTATTAGCTGTTAAGAAAGGAAGGGAACCAATCATCCATCTGTATAGTGAGGCTTCCACATCTGTTCCCTTCAAATCAGCATCCCATTTTGTAGATGTGTGAACAACTGTATCATAAGCCTTGCTATTTTCAATGCCAAATTTCTTCAGCAACACTTTCAAGCATTTTTGTTGATGTATCATGATACCATCAGCAGTTTGCTTAATTTGTAGTTCAAGGAAGAATCTGAATTCTCCCATCATCCTCATCTCAAACTCACTCTGCATAAGATTAGCAAACTCATTATATAGCATCGGATTAGTGGAACTAAATAAAATATCATCAACWTAAATTTGTACTATAATCAAGTTGTTCCCCTTGGTTTTGTTAAACAATGTTTTGTCTATTGTTCCCCTCTGATAATCATTTTCCATTAAGAAGGTAGACAATCTTTCATACCAAGCCCTTYGAACTTGTTTCAATCCATATAGTGTTTTGCCTAACTTGTACACATGTTGGGGGAACACCTTGTTCTTAAAACTAGGTGGCTGCTCCACATATACCTCTTCCTTTAAGTAACCATTCATAAAGGTAGTCTTGACATCCATCTGAAACAACTTTATATTCATGTGAGCAGCATATGCAATCAAAATTCTAATAACCTCTAATCTAGCTACTYGTGTAAAGGTTTCATCATAGCTAATTCCCTCTTTTTTATTGTAACCTTGCACTACAAGCCTTGCTTTATTTCTAACTATTGTACCTAGGTCATCTAATTTGTTTTTGAAGACCCAGTTTGTACCAATGACTGTTCTATATTTGGGTTTAGTTTCAAGATGTCAAACCTGGTTCCTTTGGAACTAATTTAACTCATCTTGCATTGCTAGGACACAATCAGGATCATTTAGAGCCATTTTATAGTCAATTGGTTCTATACTAGACCAGAAAGAATAGAACGAACAAATGTTTTTGTAAACACTTCTTCTCGTTTGAATCCCTTTGTTTATATTGCTAAAATRTGATCTGGGGGATTAGAAGCTTGAAATCTATCATTTTTGTGAGTAAAATCATTTTGTGATTCCTCATTTGGTGGGGAACCAATGTCATCATGAATCTCTTCCCTTTAAGAGAAACAAGAAGGATTCATTGTCACATTGTTCCCCGTAACTTCTCTTACCTTTGGTTCAAGTGATGTTGTTTCATCATTAATGGGCCCTCATTGTTTCCCCCTATTACCTGTCTTGTATCCAAGGAACCATCAGGTCTTGGTTCCCTTTCTAAATCCTCATTGTTTTCTTCTTCTCCACTAGGTCCTCCACCCTCATTGTTTGGTGGACCAGTAGGAGGACCTAAGTCTGGCTGTAAGTCTCCTAGAGAACCAGCAGATTGGTTCCCCTTAAATTCCATCAATCCAATTTCTTCATCAAGTTGTACCTGTGCAATCTCAGAAAACATGTTAAACTCATCAAAGACAACATGGACACTCTCCTCAATACAAAGGTTCTCTTATTGAAAACTTTATATGCTTTGCTTTGAGTAGAATATCCAAGGAAGATTCCCTCATCACTCCTAGGGTCGAATTTATCAAGCTGGTTTTTCCCATTATTATGTACATAACATTTGCATCCAAAGACACGAAAGTATGCAATGTTGGGCTTTCGACCTCTAAGGAGTTCATAGGGAGTCTTATTTATCTTTTGTCTAATGAGACCCCTATTKAAAATGTAGCAAGCATTCTCAACAACTTCACCCCAAAAATTCTTAGGGAGATCACTCTAAATGAGCATCGTCTTTGCCATCTCCTCAAGAGTTCTATTCTTTTTTTTTTCAACAACACCATTTTGTTGTGGTTTTTTGGGGGCTGAGAAGTTGTGACTTACTCCATTTTCCCTATAATAATCAACAAAGTTAGCATTCTCAAATTCAGTACGATGGTCTAATCTTACCGAAACCAGCTTGTGTGTAAGCTGGTTCTCCACCTGCTTCACTAGTGCTACAAACTAATCAAATGTTTCATCTTTTGAGTTTAGCAAAATCACCCAACTGTACCTGGAATAATCATCAACCATAACTCAAAAATATCTATGACCTCTTCGACTTTGTACACGCATGGGTCCACATAAGTCAATGTGTACAAGTTCGAAGGGCCTGRTGGTACTCATAGTAGTTTTGGGCTTAAAAGAGATTTTGACCTATTTCGCCTTGATACATTCTTAAAAAACCTTATCTTCCTCATATTTGATGTTAGGGAGTCCTATCACCAAATCATGAGACTTAATTTTATTCAAGAGTGTCAGGCTAGCATGTCCAAATCTCTTATGTCATATCCATTGATTATTGTCAGAAACAACTTTCAAACAGTTGGACTTGTTTTAACGAATTTGATTCAAAAAGGTGATGTACACATCGATTCTTCTGGTTCCCTCACACACAAGTTCACCTGTTTGTGAATTAACTATGTGACATAGGTTGGCTTGAAACTCCACTCTAAAAAGATTATGTTGCAAGCCTTCAACATAAGAAACACCATCTATTGCTTTTGAAAGTGTCTTACCTACCTTACCTAAACCAATGATGGTTCCCTTTCTGTTATATCCAAAAGTGACACTTCCACCATTATAGGCTACTAGTGAAAGGAATTGCTTCTTATCCCCGGACGTGTGTCTTGAGCATCCACTGTCCAAATACCAAATAGGTACTACCTTTCACTTTAGCTTGCGAAACCCTAACAAACATTAGTTTTAGGAACCCAAATCTTCTTGGGTCCCTTTTTCTCAATAGTTTTTTTTCCTGTTGGTCTTTCCTTCACCAAACTAATTTCACATGTTTGTTMTTATTGTTTATATTAATCTTCCTAGCAGGACAATTATGAATCGTATGTCCACTCATACCACAATGATAGCACACATGCATGTCTTTAGTCATGACATACTTACCTCTTTTAAAATCTTCTATCCATGTGGTTTCCCTAGTGGACCAGTTCGTCTTGGTTCTCTGACTAGAACAACCAAGACCAACTTTTCCCTTATTGCCTCTTAAGGAGGTCAATTGCTTCAAATTCTAATGTGCATTCAACAGTTTGATGACATGTCTATGACTATCATGGAGTTCTTTATATCTATTTTCATGTGTCTTAACCAACAACTCGTTTTTCTCTTTTAGAAAATCAAAGTCACTTTTTAAAGCTTCGAGTTCTAGATTAAGCTTTCAAATCATAGGGTTATTAGAAATMTCAACCACCATTGGRTGTTTGCCCTTTTTTAGTTGATAGATTTAAGCATGCATATCACAAATTTTCCCTTCATATTCATCAATCATTTTCTCAATATCAGCACTGGTACCTGTAGGGGAAACATGAGTCTGTACAGCTTTAAGTGAAGAAATTTCCTTGTGTGATTCTTCTAAACTTTGAGCCAATATCTCAAAGTCTTTCACTAAAGAAGTTCTACTACTGGAATTTGCGTTACTTCTAGCTGATGAAAAATCTAGAGCTTCATTAGAAATTTATAAGTCTCTGGGGAACCAGGAGATTAGATCTTCCTCACCATCACTTGGAAAGATAGGTTTAGAAGATCTTGTTCTTTCTAGTTCTACCTTACACTAGTCTAATTCAACTTATAATTCAGTTACTTGATTTTTCAACTCATGACACACTCCTTCTAGATGATCACAAATGGCAATAGCAATTTCACATTCATTTTGTTTTTCTTTAAGTTCTCTTTTMCCACATATGTAAGTCTCTCATAGTTTGTAGCATTCATCTAATAAAGAATCAATGCAAGCAAGCATAATATCTATATCATATTCATGCATATTTGTTGAACCCTATATGTTTTGATGAATGGCACAACAATTCAACAAAGCAAACTCATAAGTGTTTATCTAATGTGTGTGTTTTAAGTGTTGTGATTTTTGGTTTTAATGGTCCATGATGTCTTAAAGGAATGAGGATATCCTTAGGAGAAGGAAGAAMTTCTCGGGTCTTTTATAGTTTTAGATTTATTGTACAACTTGGAATTAAGGAATGAAGTATTAGCTCATAAGATAAAAGAGATATAATATAATGTTTGTGATTTAATTTATTAAAGAATTTAATTTGGTGGTTTATAAAAAGATATTTCAAAATAAAACCTAGGTAACTTGTAAATACTTTGAAATAAAATAAAATCTTTTTATAAATTATTCCTAAATGGATTGAAAACTTGAGGAACTTAAGGTTGAAAAAGCAAAACTTAAGAAGGAACTTGAAACCCGAAAAAATAGAGACATAAGCCAATATTTTATTCCTAAATGGATTGCAGAAGCTCAAGTCAAAATAATTGAAGGTTTAGGTTATGTGCATTTTAAGCCTAAAGGTAAGAAGAGCAAATATGTGGACTTACCTAGTGACAAAATTTGAACCTTTTTTGGTAACTAGTCACTATGTAAATGACTGCAATAAGAAGCAAGTTGCTACTAAAAGCAACGTAAAACAAGTATGGATAAAGAAAAATGATGGTGCTTCTACTTCTTCTTCAAAGGGACCCGAGGAAACTCGGGTTCCTAGTACTAACCCTTAGTTCTTTTGCAGGTCCTAGTGAGTGGGAACAACACGTGGTACCTCGACAGCGGTTGTTCTTAGCAGATGACTGGAGACAAATCTAAGATTCTCTCACTAGAGGCCAATATTGGTGGAATTGTGACTTATGGTGATAATAAGAAAGGTGAAATCCTAGCCAAAGGTAAAGTTGGTAAGTCAAGTTCTCATTGTATCGATAATGTATTTTTAGTCGAGGGTCTTAAACATAATCTGCTAAGTATATCAAAATTTTGTGACAAAGTAAACACAGTAAAATTTACGACTAAAAATTGTCATATCATCAACAATCACACTAGATCAGTTGTTCTTGGAGGAAACAGAAGAGGMAACACTTAAATAGTTGATCTCAACACTGTCCCAAGGAACAATCTCACTTGTCTCAGTGTAATTGAGGATGATGCTTTAATCTGGCACAAAATATTTTGTCATGCTAGCTTCTCTCACATGAACAAGTTGTACACCAAGAACTTGGTAATTGGTCTTCAAAGTGTCAAGTTCCRTGTCCAGTACATATGTGATGCTTGTGTGAGGGGGAAGCAAATTAGGTCATCTTTTCATAGCAAAAACATGATAACAACAAAGCAACCACTAGAATTAATTCACATGGATCTCTGTGGTCCTATGCGTGTTCAAAGTAGAAGTGGAAAGAAATATGTTTTGGTTATTGTTGATGATTATTCGAGATTCAATTGGGTGATTTTTCTAGCAAGCAAGGATGAAACTTATGATGATATTGTGGCCTTTGCTAAGAGAATCCAAAAATCAAAGTGATTTCAATAATCCCATTAGGTCTGATCATGGACAGAATTTGAAAATTACAAGTTTCATGAGTTGTGGCAGGGCAAATGGAATGAGACATAACTTTTCGCTCCACGTATCCTCAACAAATGGAGTTTGAGAAAGGAAGATAGGACCTGAGAATGGCAAGAACAATGTTAATTGCTAGTGTTGTCGTTGAGAGAAACTTTTGGCGAAGCTGTTAATATCATGCTATGATGCAATTATTCGTGTTATGGCTTAGACTCTGTTAGAAACTCCTTATGAACTATTATAAGGAATAAAACCTAACATATCACACTTCAGAAGTTTTGGTTGCAAGTGTTATTTTCATAACAATGMTAAGGGAAACTTGGGTAAGTTTGATGAGCGAAGTGATAAAGCTGTATTCCTTAGCTATTCTAATCATACTACAATGGGAGTTGGTACCAGGTTGGATGAAGATCCACAAGGTATTTCAGTTGACCAAAAGAGGTATACAGGTATGATTGGTTCTCTACTCTATTTAACTGCAAGTAGACCTGACATTTCTTTTAGTGTTGGTGTGTGTGCTAGGTTTCAATCTAATAAAAAAGAATTACACGTAATGGAAATTTAAAGAATTTGTAGGTATCTGAAGGGAACTGAAAATATGTGTCTCTTTTATCCAAGGAGTGACACATTTGACTTGAAACGATTTACTAATGCTGATTATGCAGGAGATTTAGTTAACAGGAAAAGAACTTCAGGAACACTCCAGTTCCTCGATTCTTGTCTTGTTTCTTGGGCATCTATGAAATAGAACACTGTAGCCCTATCTACTACCGAAGCTGAATATGTAGCTGTTGRTGCGTGTTGTTCTCAAGTTCTTTGGATCAAGCAACAACTAAGAGACTATGGCATGAGGTATGACTGTATCTCAATTTATTGTGATAATACTAATGCCATATGCATATCTAAAGATCTAGTACATCACTCAAAGGTTAAGCACATACATATAAGACATCATTTTCTAAAAGATTATGTTGAAGAAGGCTTAATCAAATTATATTTTTCTGAAACCGATAATCAAATAGCTGACATTTTGACTAAGCCACTAGCAAGGAACGGGTTTGAAAGAATGCGTATGGAACTTGGGATGATTCAACTATCCTAAAGAAGTGTTCCAATAATCCCCCAAGGTATATGGTCTTAAATATCATTTTTATATATGTGTCATGCACAACTTTATGTGAAAACATTACACTGAGTAAGTGCATGTATATTTCTTGTATGTAAATTAAACATGAAGTCACTTGTGTTGAATCAAAGCATGTTGGAAAAAAATGTTTAAGTGTCAAGGCCCAAATTTGTTTTGTTCAATAGTTCAAGTCAAATTTATTTTCTTCACAAAACAAATTTTTTTTATTTTTTATTTTTTACCAGCTAATTATAAATCAYAAATCATCTCTAAAATATCTTCCTAAATTAGATGGCTTGCATTCGGAGTTTGAATCTCCTAAATTCACTCAACCGAACGCATATTATCCACCTTACCTTGTCAAATCAATTGAATCCTTGAGATAAATTACTGACAGAATTAAATACCCCCTTTCCTTTTTGACCGTACATCTTCAACTCACCAAATTTTCACCACACAACTCAAACGTCACTTTTAACCCATATTTAAATATGCAAAATCCTTCTCTAAACCCACAAAACTCACAAAACTCTCTGAAATTCTCATCTCCAATTCTTCTGAAACCCTTGTTTTCATCACAAATCTCAAATTTCTCTCCCATGGATATTTCACCAAGTCCTTCAAAATTCTTAAACGCTTCAACTGATAAGAACAAGTCACATGCTGAAGGCTCGAAGAAAAGGAAATTTGAAAGCCTTGAGGAAGCTGATTGAGTGGAACTCGGAGACAAAATTCTAATGGAGGGTAAAACGCATGCTCGTGCTCGAATTGAGGCTCGCTATACAAATTATATGATGGGTATAGCAATTAACCTTGACTGGGCAGTTGCATGTAAGTTTACTCAACTTCTTGACATTATAGAATATCAGGGGTGGAGTAATTTATTTGAGATTGGCTTTCAYAATGTTATGTCTTACTCTATAATGGATCAAATCAACAATAGTTTTAACAATCAAAATGAGGTATGTTCATTCAAAATTAAGAATAGAGTTATTGAGTTTACTGCTGCTGATTTAAGTGATGCTTTTCAAGTTCCAAACGAGGGTTTTAGTGATTACTTTAAGGGGCATATCAGGAAATTGTAGATAACAAGAAAGTGAGGAACTTTGTTGAGGATGTGTGTGTTGACAGTATGGTGGAATCTATTGGGGGTCATCCTGATTCAATTAAAACAAACCACAAAAATTTCAGTCCTATCCAAAAATTGCTCTTCAACATTGTTTTTCGTTCTATAATTCCTAGAACACAACATCGAGACGAGGCAAATCATCTAGATGTTGTGTTGATCTATTGCCTTGAAAAAAAATTAAAATAAACTTTCCTTCTTTGATGACACAACACCTTACCCACTGTATCAACAGAAATATAAAAAATAAGGTATGGAAATTTATTGATGACCTTCCTTGAGAGCTACAATGTCAAAATTGACAAGGAAGTTTTCACTATGCAGACAAATCTTTTCATTCAACCCAGTACTCTACATAGGTGGGGTTTGGCAGTAAAAGAGGGAGAATGTGTTTTTGAGGAAAAGGAGGAACCTGAGGAAGAGCATGATCATAAACCAACTGAGAAAGTTGAGAGTGAGATGGAGACTGAGGAAGTTAAGAGTCCTGAGAAGGTTGAACCA
>SNQN01003897.1:13585-42765 GCA_008642245.1 Bassia scoparia | reverse complement strand
GTAACCTCAGAGGTATACCTTGATTTCGCTCGTTGATTTGATTTAAAAAGACGTATTAGAACTCGTATTTTGTATTTTAGTGATGAGAGAGTATGAATGAGAGAGCAAGAGGGTATGCAAAGCCTAGCAACGTATGCCGTGTCCCCGAAAATGAGGCGTAAGAGGGTATTTATAGGCGCAAAAAACCAAAAACGAGCGTATATACGCTCGTCTGAGCGTATATACGCTCAGAGGAGCGTATATACGCTCAGTTGGGCGTATATATGCTTGAAAATTCAAATCTTTTTTTTATCTGAGCATATACGATCCAAGGAGCGTATATACGCTCATGTATTCTCAATATTTTCTCACGTATTCTCAGAGATTTTCCGATTCTCTTTGGATTTTGCATGAACCTAGACACCTCTAATATGATTCTAGAGGGTTCTAGAACATTCCAAGTATTTTTTGGGTATTTTTAAAGTATTTTCTGATTTTTCTATGTATTTCTTGCGTATTTTGATCTTTGTAAATATTGTAAAATTCATAGAAAATTGTAGAAAAATCGAAAAAATAATCTAAAAATACTGGTGAGCTCAGAAAAATAAGAAGAATTCAATGTAAATATACAAATATACATCATCCTTACCTTGTCGCTGCAAATAAACAAATTGTTAGAAAAATCATGAAAATCACCAATATAATTTATTTGAAAAATCCTAAAACCAAATAGAAAATTCTAAAAAATAGAAAATAAGTTAAAGAAATAAAAGAAGATACTTTTTGTCTCTTATTTGACCTTCGGCACATGATTTTGAGCTTGACTTCACATATTTCGTGCTTTTCACGAGTTCAAATGCGTCTTTTAGAAACAAATCGATCACGAAACGTGATATGTTTCATCATCGGTTACTCATTTGGGGAGACACATTTAGGTGTCTACAGTGCCTCTATGGCTGGTACCAGTTGGCAAACCGCGAAGGTTACATGACTCCCTTCGACAAACCCAACAAATTCAATGTCTGGAAGACATACTTCTTCTTCATTCGCACCGCCGAAGAAGGTGTCAATAAGATTCTCTCTGCTTGGACCAGGTCTCCCAATTCGGTTAAGTCTCATGAATTGAGAACCCTTTCGGAAAATGAGGAGAAGCAGATGAAATACTTCACCTCGAAGGCAGTGGTACTTGGTGATGAAGCAACCAAGGACTTTATTCCCAAGTATTGGCTCCCTTTTTAGAGTTCTTTGTCGAGAAGGACTTCTTAATGGCTTTCTCCCTAATCGATGGCACTAAGGAGGAAAGAGGTAGCTTCGCATTTTTCTTAGTCTAAAACCATTTGGTTTTTCATAACTAACTCTAGTTGTCCTTTCTCTTCGCAGTTGCTGCATACGAACGCTTGCCTGATCTCAAAAAAGACAAGATGGCTTCTAAAGATTACGATGCTCTTGCTTCGGAGGCAAGATATAAGACTTTAAAGGAGAAGAATAAAGATCGTGCGATAAGTTCTCTTTGATACTCTTTCTTCAAAATCTAGGGGGAACTCGTGAATGTACATTCAGTGTCTCCACTGATTTCTCTTCGCGACTTCTTCCTTAGTATTTTTCTTTATTGTTTTCACATCTGATGGGGGAACTTGCGAACGTGCACTTCAGTGCTCCCACTAGTTTTGCTTCGCATCTTCCTTCTTCGAGTATTTCTTGAAGGGGGAACTAGCGAATGTGCACTCCAGTGTTTTTATCATATTTCGTTCGTAATGTTGTCCGATCAACATCATCATTGGCTTCGCAGCTGTTAAGGTTCTTGCGAACGTACACCATTATGTTTACTTTGGTTTTCGTTCGCATTTCTTTGTGACCATTTGGCGAAGAAAAAGTGGAGGATGCACTGAAGTGTGCATTCACAACTTCCTTGTGCTATTATCCATAACTCAATGCGAAGGCTTTCATAACTAGAACCATAGGATCCTACGAATGTATACTACAGTGTCTACTCCGGTTTTTATTCGCAATACTTTTGTATGTATTACTCATTGGCCATTTGGCGAAGGAAAAGTGCAGGATGCACTGAGGTGTAGCTTCGCAACTTCCCTTGGCCATTTGGCGAAGAGAATGTGCATGATACAATGAGGTGCAGCTTTCTAACTTCCAGTGGTATGTTTCCAACACTTATGAAAATTTCTGGTTACTTCAGGATCTTCCCAAACCTTCGACGGTGGTTTTGAAGATCAAAAGAAGAGATGGTCGAAGCAAAAAGACCACCAAAGACGCTTCGCCAGAAGTGCTGAGGGTCGATTCAGATGATCCTGGTGATGTAGGGAGGGCTTCGGCAACTCTTGTTTCCAGAACCAGCGAATCCCAGGCTGGTGCGAAGAGAAAAGCTTCTTCGCAGGATACTAGGACTATCAAAACATCAAAAGCCACTTTCCTTTTCTCCCCTTCGGGAGATGCCCTGCACCGCCGAGGATCCCGGTGAGCATTTATCTTATGCAAACACCTATGAGCTAAGGTCTAAGAGTTCCCATGACACTCAGCTCCCCTTCGTTCCACCCGATATCCTTTAAATATTGACGATGATACAGAAACTATCAACTAGAATCCTGACCTTCGTCCTAATACTGACAATGCAGAGTACGTGGACATCGAAGGTGATGCAACGAAGATGCTAGTCGCCATATTGAAGTGTTTCAACATACCTTCTTTCTACACCATGATTATGTGGACATCATCGAAAATATAGATTTTTCGAAATTTAATATTGACGATGACAACATCGTTCCTCCCTTGGTCTCTCTGCCATTTCCAAGGGATCCTCGTGCTGTGATGTCGAAGCCAGACAAGGACATTCATCGCGAGCTAAAGCAGCATTTCGCCAAGAAGCATCCCAACCTTGCCAATGATTTGGCCAATGATCATGAGAAGGATGCTACTTAGATCGAAGAGGAGGACGAGCGATACCTCCGAGCTTCGCAAAATTTCCTGCTCCTCGCAAGAGGAAGATGATAAATGAAATGGTGAAGTGTGCTCTACCAAACTATCTAGACACACTGCGAGGCTTGGACGAAGGTTCTACTGGAGCCATATCGAGGGCTGCTTGGCTGAGGTAAAATATTTTCTATACTTAGCCAAATTTCATTTTCTCTTTTGTTTGGTTTTCATAATTTGGTTTGGCTTCGCAGGCCATGGTAAGATTCGACGGACTTGCGAAGGCAATCCGTCATTACCGAAGGGAGGCAAAGTACAAAGAGTTGTTATATCAAGAAGCCAGCGATTACCTTGCCCAACAAACTACTACCATCGCTCTTGACAACTCCGAGGCGAACTAGAGATTGTCAAATGAGCTTGCTGAGACTCAGCGATGCTATTCCCAAGACCTTCGAGTCTACAAGAAGGTTAAGGATGAGCTTTCAACTCTTAAGAAGGAGAAGGCAAAATTTGTTGCGGAGGAGAAAGCTCGGTTCGATGCAGCGGTATAGGAGAGGGTGAAGGCGGAGGTGGAATCTTGCCAGGCGAAGCTGGAGGAGGAACTGAAGACCAAATATGCCAAAGAGCTTGGCTTGGCAAAGGAGACCTCTTTGACCTCAGCCAATGCTCTTTCCAGTCTTCAAACAGAGCATACTTTGTTGCAAAAGGAGGTGGAGACGAGGGTCACTGATACGAAGGAGAAGGGCATCAATGAAATGAGGGCTCTAGTTGTGGAGGCCTGGGAGTACATGCCTATCAAGGATGATTACTATACCCCTTCGCAGTTTTCGAGGAGCGTCTCAACTTTGTCGAGGAGTGTGCTTGCATCGACAAACTACCTTCTCCTCAACTTGAGAAGCCACAACCTTCGTTCGTCTATGTCTTCGAAGACGATGATGAGGAGTAGAACCTTCGCCTTTCCCTCCTTTAGCTTTTGTGTCTTTGCCTTCAGTTGTAATTTACTAATTCTTTTGGAAATTTTTTTAATATGAACTAACTTTTTTGGTGCTTCGCCACCTATTCATCATTTCCGTAACACAACTTATTTGGTGCTTCGCCACCTTCCATGATTTATTCGGCAATGTTAACACTTGTGTACTTACATTTCAGCTTTGCTTGCCTCATTTTTTTTATTGTATCGCATCTTTTACTTTGTACATACTTGCCCCTGTATATCTTTGCAAAATTGAATTGGTTGCAAGGAGATACATAACTACATAATCTTCACATCATCGCAATTTCTACACATATTTGCGAAGTGGAATAGGTGGATATACTAGAGTGTACGTTCGTACCTTCCCTTTAGTTTCTGAGTTGAAAATGCGAAGAAGAATAGGAATATACACTATAGTGTACGTTCGCACAACCCACTAAATTCTCACTCTGGTCTTTTTAACACGAAATCTCTAAGTTTATAGATTATAAAGAATTGATTGACTTGGGACCTAGTAGGGGTGTCAAGTCATTCCATCATACTGATTGTCCTTAAACTTGGAGATTGAGTGAACACTTCTCATAAACAACGCATGACCTTCACATTCCCAAAGATGTCTGCACTTCGCAGGTTTTAAGAGTCCTGCCCTTCGTAGGTTTATAGAATCCTGCCCTTCGCAGGTCTAAAAATATCTGCCCTTGGCAGGTTGATAGAGTCATGCCCTTTGCAGGTTTATAGAGTTCCGTCTTTCGCAGGTTTACAAATGCCTGCCCTTCGCAGGTTTAAAGAGTCCTGCTCTTCACAGGTTCATTGGGATTTATCCCATGTTTGGACATTCATCCTTCGCAAATCATGGGTCATTCGCCCTTTGCATTTTAATGGACATTTGTCCTTCGCAGGTTTTAGGCCGTTTGCCCTTTGCTTTTTAATGGACATTTGTCCTTCGCAAGTTTTGGGCCATTTGCCCTTTGCTTATGTTATGTATCATTTGAAGACTTTGTTAATTTAATTAAATTTTCATTTTCTGTTAATCTTATCAATTACTAGGTGAATTAACTTAACTTTGAAATCGATAAAATCATACCCTCACTTTGAGTGACCCACCTGTTCTAAGGAGGGAATTTGTCCTTATTTGAACATTAACACGATATCTTGAAGTTAAAAGTATTGAAGGCTTTCATTCAATCTTACTTCAAAAAATTACAAGGCCGCTTGGCCAGTTTCTGCTAATGTGCTTACATTTGCAGCCTAGGCATAATATTTTTCTAATTATCTACATTCCATGGATGAGTCAATTAATAACCGTTTCCATCTTTAAGCTTGTATGTTCCAACACGGAGAACCTCACAGATTTTATAAGGACCTTCCCAATTTGGGGTTAGCTTACCCTCCTCCTTGGCTCGACCCGTAGACTCCATTTTTCTCAATACAAGATCACCTAGTTGGATTGGTCTATGGTTCACCCTCTTGTTATAATCTCTGGACATCCGAAGCTTGTAAATCTGCTAGCGTAGGAGTGCGTTTCCCCTAACCTTTGGTATTAAATTGAGATTGTGCTTCATTGCTTCCCAATCTCCCTCTTCTGTATACAACATCACTCGCAATGTTGGTTCGTACATTTCGATAGGGAGCACAGCGTCTGTCCCATAGACCAAGGTAAAAGGGGTCTCCCTAGTTGAATTCTTTATGGTGGTTTTGATGGACCACAGTACATTGTAAAGCTCTTCAACCCATAATCCTTTAGCACTATCCAATGTTTTCTTTATTCCATTGCAGATGATCTTGTTGAACGATTCGACCTGCCCATTTGCCTAGGGATGGGCTACCGACGCAAAATGTGCACTTATGCCCTGGTCTGATAACCAATTTGTGAGAACGTTGGAGTCGAACTGAGGACCGTTGTTAAACACTATGGATTGTGGTAAACTAAACCTGGTGATGATATTTTTCGAAAGAAAAATCTTCACATCGGAAGTTTTTATATTCCTCATTGGTTCTGCTTCTACCCATTTAGTAAAGTAAGCCACCGCAACCATCAGGAACTTCTTTTGCCCCGGATCTTGGGAAAAAGGTCCCAGGATGTCCACACCCACTTGGCGAAAGGTAGCGGTGACAATACCGGAGATAGGAGATTTGCTAGCCTTTGGTGGAGATTCCCATGAATTTGACACTTTGGACACTTCTTTACAAGTTCCATGGCATCTTTCCTTAATAAGTATCCAGTTTGAAGAGTTTTTTCTGCTAGAGCCCTTGCCCCAATGTGAGAGCCACATTGTCCTTGGTGTATATCATCTAGCACTTCTGCCCCTTTCTCAGGTGTGATGCATTTGAGAATAGGATGGGAGAAAGACTTCTTATATAGTTGGCCATTCCAATAGACAAACCAAGAGTCCCGTGCTTTCACATACTTGGCCTTTTGGGGGTCGAGTGGAAGAATACCAGTTAGCTTTTACTCGATAATTTCATCCATCCAAGTGTTTCCACGATCGATGAAATGAATGTCTTTTAGTTCGTCAATACTCCTCCGGTTTTTCACTTCCCAGAAGACAGATCTTGGAGAATCTCCTGTTACCGAACTTGCCAACTTAGATAAGGCATCCGCTTGATTATTTTCCGATCTCGGGACTTACACCAAGTGGAATTGGTCTAGTCCCTCAATCTCATTCTTTACCATCTTTAGATAACGGATTATGTTTTCATCCCTCGCTTCATACTCCCCGTTCACTTGGCTGACGACTAGTTGAGAATCCGACATGGCAATTATTTTCTTTGCCCCGATTGCTTTGCACATCCGAATTCCTGCCACTAAGGCCTTGTACTCCGCTTCATTGTTCGATGTCTGAAACATGAATCTCATGGCGTATTCAAAAGTGTCCCCTTTAGGGGATTTGAACAAGATCCCTGCCCCACAACCATTTTGGGTGGAGGAACCATCCACAAACAAAGTCCAAACATCGCTTGATGTTTCAACTGGGGGAGGTCTTGTCAACTCTACAATGAAATCCGCCAGAGCCTGTCCCTTAATGGCTTTCCTAGGCTCAAACTCGAGATTGAAGCCATTCAAAGCGATAACCCATTTTAGCATCCTTCCCKATGATTCCAACTTAGTCAACAGCTGTTTGATAGGTTGGTCTGTGTAAATCACGATCTTGTGGGCTGCAAAGTACGGTCGGAGTTTCTTGCTGGCCATCATGAAAGTCAAGCCAAATTTCTTGGCGGTAGCATAACAAATCTCCGCCCCTTGTAGGACATGACTCACGAAATAGATTGGCAACTGAGTGTCCTCTCTCTCAGCTACCAACACTGCTGAGTCCGCATGCTCCGACACTAATAGATACATGTAAAGCGTTTCCTCTTCTCTGGGGCTCACCAATCTTAGTAGAGAGTGAAGATGGTCTTTGAGTTTTAGGAAGGCCGCTTCGGCTTCTTCACTCCATTTGAACTTGGCGCTCTTCTTGATGGCTATAAAGAAGTACTGACATTTGTCTCCCGACTTAGACAAAAAAACTCCCTAACGCCGCCAGGCACCCCGTCAACTTCTGCACTTCTTTGACGTTCCTTGGTGATTGCATATCAAGAACAGCCTTTACCTTATCAGGATTKGCTTCAATACCACGTTCATCTACTAGAAATCCCAAAAACTTCACAAACGTGACCCCGAACACACACTTCTTTAGATTCAGCTTCATCCCAAAATGTCGTAGCGTATCGAAGGTCTCCCTTAGATCTCTGACATGATCCTCCTTCTTCTAACTTTTAATGATCATATCATCGATGTAAGATTCTACGTTCCTTCCAAGGTGTTTAGCGAAGATGGTGTTTACACAAATTTGGAAGGTTGCATGGGCATTCCTCAAGCCAAACGACATTACCTTATAACTATACAACCCATTGTCAGTGACAAAGGTTGTCTTGTCCTGGTCTTCCTACTTAAGAGGGATTTCATGGAATCCTGAGTAAGCATATACGAAGCTCATGGCTTCAGGCCCCGCTGTAGAGTCTACCAACTTTTCAATCTTAGGGAGTGGGAAACTATCCTTAGGGCAAGCTTTGTTAAGGTCAGTGTAATCTACACAAATTCTCCATGCCCCATTGGGTTTAGGAACCAACACCACATTTGCCATCCATTCTGGGTATCGGCATGAACGAATGAATCCCGCATCGAGAAGCTTCTTGACCTCCTCATCGGCTGCCTTACTACGCACTGGCCCCAAATTTCTCTTTTTCTGCTTGACAGGTTTCATTGTGGGGACAACATTTAAGCTATGTTGGGCGATTTTTGAATCCAACCCCGGCATTTCCTCTACGGAGATGGCAAAGACATCTTTATACTCTCTTGGCAGATTTTTGAGTCCTTGTCTGAAGGTTTCCCGAAGGTACTCAAGAGGGGGGTGAATTGAGTGCCTATTAAAAATTTCGATTGTGTACTGTTTTAGTAGAGTAGACTAGTTGGACTGGTCTCGCAGCGGAATAAGTGTTAAACAGTACGTAGAACAATATCGAGCAATAATAATAAAGACACACAACTTTAACGAGGTTTACCCAACTCTGGGCTATGTCCTCCTACCCTAGTTACTTTTATTAATTCTACTCCGAAATAACAAAGCAACTCTCACTCACAATGTACGTGAACTCACACATACAATTGTCACCCCACACTCAACCAAAGTGTGCTAGATCGCACTTGAACTCACAAGCACTCGCAACTGAACTCACAATTGCTACCCAATCACTAACCCCTTCATTGGTAATTCAACTCAACTTACTTTTCTATCAATTACTCACTTTATGAGTTTACAAGAGTATTTGATCGCTCAATATGTGTGCACTCTTGTGTATGAACGTTACTTGCTTGATCTAGGCTTTGGACTTTTCTCTTTCTTTCTTTCTTTCTCTCAAATATACACCTTTTAAGGACGTGGAGAGAAGTGTTCAATTCATGAGTCTATATGCATGGATATTTATAAGCAATTACTAGTGATGCAAACCTAGAGTATAAGAGATAAATAAAGATATATCTACTTCTTATATTTTAGGAAAGTTCCATAAGATATTATTCCATACTTAGATGACATAATATCTTATGTTACTTTAATTGCATCTTATGTAATTACCATATATCCAAAACATATATTCCCACCAGATCATCTTGAAGTTTCCATAAAACCGTTTTTAAGAAAAACTTTCCAAAAAATATTTTTAAGAAAACTTTCCAAAAATCTTTTCTTGCTCGACATGATGATTTGCGTTGTGAGAACAGTACAGTTGTTCTCCCAACTGGTAGGGTCAAAGTCAACCAACCAACTGGTTTAGTTGCCTTCAACTCTAAGAGAGAAAGTTCGAAGCCCAATGCCATCAACCAATAATACAAGCATGCAACAAACACATTCATGCACTTAATACAACAAGAAGACTTATTATAACCCTAGAACTAATCTTCAATGTTCTTCAACTTCTCGAAGCTTCCTTGATCTTCAATATAACCTTGATCTTCTCGTGTCTTCCTCGAAGGACTTTCTGCTTCAATAGTTGGAATTCCTGTATGCCAAACACATATAGCAATTTGCACAATATAACTTGTTAGCATACATGTYACTHTCTTTCAAGTGACCAAGAAYAGTATCTCAGCTGTTCAGACCAACTGTATTCATCAGACCAATGTACCTGTTCTTGCAACTGTTTGTCATCACTCAAAACACTAGGGAACTCAACATTGTCCAATTTCCTCACCCATCGTTTCGCCAACCTTAACAGTCCTCTCTAAAAAGGTGGGGTCGATGGCAAACTCTTCCTACTGGCCTCCAGGTTCAGGAAGAGAGATAGAGGCGAACAACCCATGAATCGCCATGGCTTCTTGGTGTAACCCGTGCACCATTAGAACTTCACCCGCCTTTCTTTTCTTCTAGACTCTTTGTCCTGACGATTCTGCTATCTCCTTCTCTTTCCCCCCAGCAAGTGGTCGGACAGTGGTAAGATAACACTCTCTAGCGACTTGCTGATCACCATAGATAGTTTCTACCTTGCCGTCATTGCACACGAACTTCATCAACATGAGATGTGTAACTACCACCGACTTAGAAGCATTCAAGGTAGGTCGTCCAAGGATGACATTGTAGGCCATCATGTTCTGGACCACTAAGAACTTAACATTCATGTGTCTGCATTTATCTTCCTTCCCCATTCGGAGAGGGAGAATCACGGTTCCCACTAGTTGAATCACCCCACCGCCAAATCCTAGGATCCGATTGTGACAAGGGACGAGATCATCATCATTGTACTTCAGTTTTTTAAGACATTCAAAACTAATGATATCAAAGGAGCTCCTAGTGTCAATGAGGATTCATCGGACTCGTTTATCCGCTACCTTCATTTCCACAACAAGAGGATCGTCATGGGGGGGGGGGGGTGCTTACCTCCCCGCAATCCTTCTCGCAGATAAGAACATCGGGGTACATCTCCTTATCGTTCGCTTCACTATCAAGAGCCATTACTTGGGGCAATTTTCTTGCATATTCTTTTTGACCTTCAACAGTGGGTTCTCCAGCCGCAAACCCTCTAGATATCATGTGAACTATCCCTGAATCGGAATGCTCACTGTTTGGGGCATCATCTTTGGATGAGGGTTTTTTCAGGAATCGCTTGACAAGATGCTTCTTCACCTTTCCTTGATGTGCTAATCGATCCATGGTTCTCTGAAGGGTGAAACAATCTCTCGTAACATGACCAACATCTTTATGGAATTGATAATATTTGGACTTATCCTTTGTGTCCAACTCAGTTTTGATTGGTGGGGGATCCTCAATGTGCACATCCTTGCTGACTTCTTTGTATACATGGAAAAGATCCTTGGTATATTCTACCGTAGGGGTGTAGTTGAATTTTTTCTTATTCCTGGCTGTACCTTTTTGTGACGTTCTTTCTTCCTCTATATTTCAAGTGCCAGACCTCTTTTTTTCATGACCACTATTGCGATACACCTGGTTGCTTTGATGCTTGGAGGAGGGGGGGAGTCACCTTTTCTTTGGCCTTTTTGACGGCGCAGACTTCTTCAACATGGATCCATGCTTCGGCTTCCCTCATCATTTCGTTTAAGTCCCCTACTCTTTGCCTTACCATTTGGAATTCGAAGGCACTATCCACATCCAATCACCGATAGAAATTGTCTAGGATTAGTCGGTCTGGCAAATCCGGGATCTGGAGAGTTTCATTAATTATTGAAACGTTTGACATAGCTTCTTAAGCTTTCATTGGGTCGTTATTGAATCCTTCCCAAATGTAAACTACTCTTCTGCTCTTGGCGATGCGCCATGAAATGATGAGTAAAAAGAACAGCCAATTCATTGAAGTTATGGATGGAACCTATTGGGAGGCCACTAAACCACCTTTGGGCTAGCCCCTTGAGGGTAATCGGGAAGTATTTACACCACATCGCGTCGTCAGCTTGGGTGGTTAGCATAAGATGCTTGTACATCGCCAAATGATCGTCCGGATCAGTAGTTCCATCATAAGCATCAATAAAGGGGAACTTGACTTTCTAGGGCTAAGTTGCCATTAGAATATAAGCACACAAAGGACTCTTATCGGTAAGGGGAAGCCCTTGCATCCTCCCCTCCGTCCGTTGGGATGGGTACCCGAGTCTTAGGTTTTGGTTAGCACCTCTTCGGTGATAACCCCCACTTCGGTGGGAACGAACCTCTGGTTCTTGGTGTTGAGGGCGCTCTGTATGATGGCTTGTTGAGTGGTGTGTATGTCCATGAGTTCTGATAGAACGATGTGAGGGGTCAGTACATAGAGGAGTGGATCCTGTCAAAGAGTGTTCATCATCGTGAGTTGCTTGCTTAAGCTTCTCCGCCTTTTTCTTTTCGATAATTCTCCTAATGTCCTGACTCTCAGCTTGCTCTTTCCTTCTCTGAATGATTGCTCTAACATCCATTCAGGAAGCTTTACGTTCTGACTTCTTCCTTTCAATGAGTGCTCGAACATCTTCCGTCTCATGGCTTTTGGTAGACAATTCATCATCATCTTCGGTATGAAAACGATAAGGTCCTCTTGTTGATTGAGTCTTTGGGGCAATAGAAAGAGGTTTAGGAGTATAATGATACCTCCTAACCTGATTCTTCTCCCGTTCGATAGGAACAATCTGAGTCTCGACATGCTTTCCCTTGTCTTTGGGAGTGGGGTTCTTGATCTTAGTAGTTTTGAGGCTAGGCACCACTGGAGTGCTATATTCTAAGGCTTGAGTCTTGGTAGGATCTTCACTGGTGGTGGCCTTGGTCTTGCCCTCACGCATGGCTTTTAAGCGTGCATTCTCTTCCTTTAGGGCTTGGAGCTGAGCCTTCATGTCTTGCTGTTCAGCAAATAGATCCATTATCTCAGACACCCCAGTGCCGATTTCTTCCTTTAGTATTTCACAAGTAACATAGCAACCATCCAAGTCTTGGAGGGAAAGCTCTGTTCCCACGTAAGTACCCAAGTCTTCCACAGCTTGAAAAACGGAGTGATCCGGGCGATTCTCGCCATTGGGGTTGCTTTCCTTTTCAGAAGATGGTGGAGTGTTCCTTCCTTGTCTAGGGTGATCATCCCTTGAAGCCATTTCTGATCGCCTCCCCACAGATGGCGCCAAATGTTGTAGCAAGTCGCTTGGCAAACTACAAGATTTCCTCTGCTGTAGGGTTGAGAGAAGGGTGGAGCCTTCCTGTCAATGCTACTTCAATGGAGCAGACCTTGGCTTGGATTCTCGAGATGGCTTGGCTCTTCAAGTCTCTCGTGGCTCCTTAGCACCTACAAGAAAGAGAATAATCCTTTTTGGATTATCTCCTCTTCGATACCTAAGTAAGTAAAGGAAGGAGGAAAGTAATAAATGCAATTGAATGTAGAGAGAAAAGTTAGAGAGAGAAACATGTATACTTGCCTAAGTATGAGTAAATGCTCTCAAGGGTAGGAAAAATTATGTGTGGAAATGAGGTTTCCCATGGGGTATTTATAGGCATTTGCCTTGTACCATGGGAGCCTTGACGTGTGACATTTGTCACCATCCTAAGCGTAGTTGCATATGTTCTGCTTGCTTAAGCAGTTTGATTTACGGTGCTCGATCTGTTTCCAGTTGAAGTTCTACGGATCATAGGCCACTTGGCTCTTGACACGTGGCATATGGCATTTAAGTGCCACATCAATTATTATTATTATTATTATTATTATTATTATTATTATTATTATTATTATTATTATTATTATTATTATTATTATTATTTTTATTATTTAATTATTATTATATTATTGATTTATTATTATTATTATTATTATTATTATTATTATATTATTGTATTATTATTATTATTATTATTATTATTAATTATATTATATATTATTATTATTATTATTATTATTATTATTATTATTATTATTATTATTATTATTATTACTACCCTACGTTCCATTATAATTCATGCCATAATGAATAGTGAAAAACTATTCATAAATAGTGAGAATCATTTAAAATTCTCGTGAATATAAAAAATAATATATCAGGTGTGGTCTTTATTAGAATCGTATTAACAAGTAGTTTATTATACTTCAATTTTTATAATTTTTACTCACGTTATAATTAAAGATAATTCATTTGTAAATTGTGCATCGACAAACGTGTAAAGTAGAAGTGGTAGGAATTTAGTGGAACAGATGGAGTATTATTATATTATTATTATTATCATTATGATTATTATTATATTGTTATTGTTATTATTTATATTGTTATTTATTATTATTATTATATTATTATTATTATTATTATTATTATATATTATAATCGATCATTCATCATCATCAATCATATCATCATCATCATCATCATCATCATCATCTCATCATCATCATCATCATCATCATCATGATCATCATCATCATCATCATCATCATCATCATTCATCATCAATCATCATCATCATTATCATCACGATCATCATTATGTCTCACATTACTTATTTTCATTACTAATGCATGTTGCATCATTGTTTCTATAATAATAACTTTGTAGTTAGTTGCTCCTTACAACTTTACAAGTCATTTTGTTGTTCAATTGATTGCCAAATATCTGGGGCTATTTTTGTTGTTTCTTGTCCATTTCTTCCTTACGTTTTTCATCAAACATATCACAAATTCACAATCTATACTAGGTTCGACATTTATTCCTTCTAAGTCTGATTTACCTAACTCATGCAATTTAACGAAATTATGTAAAGTATATGCAGCCAGCATGATAGTCAGTTGATATTCTAAATCCATTCACAACATGTTATAGAATATTTTTCACCACTTAATATGATTCAATACTTAATTTCCCTCCAATAATTTATGAGCCAACAAAATATTCCCTCCAGAATTAATATGATTCTTATATATTACCATTTAATATTACATTCGAAAACGAATTATCAAATTATTTGTTTTACAACAAAATATTAATTAATGAACTTTTATTKAAAGTTTAAGTTAATCTAGATTTCTTCAACTGTTGATCTAATTCAACTAAAATTTGACAAAAAAAAGGACTTTCGACATTGCAAAATTCATAATTGAGCGAAAGTGACAATGTTTTACTTGTACAGTATATAGTTTGACTAACATAAGCATATTGTACTAAAAGTGTAACCATTTTCATTATGATTCTTATTGTATAGTTTTTTAAAAAAATTCAAAGCATATAAGATAAGATTTGATCTAAATTTATTTTGAACTGGTCTGATCTGAATTTTTTTTATCTGAAGTGAACTTTTCTGATCTGATATGAAATTTTCTGGTTTGATCTGAGCTTATCTGATTTATTTTTTAATAAGCTCTAGATTGTTTAAATAAGTTGAACTGGACACAGCTTTAGTGTAAGTGGTCCTATGTTACACTTAACTCCTACTTGCTATTGATTTTGTGGTTCATTTTCAAAAAGTTTAAATTTTCGTTTAAAATTTTTAACCTTATTTAAAATTTGAAATTTAAATAGTTTATTTTTTTTTTATTTTAATATATTTTTATCATTTATCTTTTTATTAAGTAATTATCCTAACCACTTTAGAGAATCCACCCCACCTGCCTGTCACCCCCACCTTGCCACCTAACCTTACCTTCCATCCACCCGACGTGCAGTGACTACCCACAACAACACCACCCTCATAACCAAAAGAGTCAACACTACCACCAATGCATCACTACAACCCACCCACCTATAACACCGCTAACACTGCAGCAGCCTACACACCTGCAATGCCAGTACAAAATTGCAACCCTAAATCAATTTCCCTAAATAGATTTCCCAAAATCAATTTTCCCAAATCCATTCCTCTAAACCCTAACTTTTTTTTCCTAAATCTTGAATGGTGGTTGCACTATGGTGGTTAGTGCCTTCGACTAGTAGTGGATGTGCACTCATTGTTGTGGTTAGCAGTGACAGGTAAGGTGGGGTGGTGGTGAGGTGGTTGGTTGGATGGTGGCTTGGTTGGGTGGGTGCACTATGTTGGTTGGGTGACTATGGGTTGGGTGAACTGGTTGGTTGGGTGGTGGATAGGTTAGGTTGTTAGTGGTTGGGTTGGGTTGTTGCTTGTGGGTTGAGTGAGGTGAGAGAAAAGTGGTCACCATATGAAAAATGCAAAAACTCAATGTCACTATGTGTAATTTATGGAGATGTCAACGAATCGAGTAGTTACTTGTTCAAGCTACGCTTGAATAAAGTTAAATGAACTTGGATCGTTTAATTTTACATTATTCGAGCTCGGCTCAAGGTTACTCGTTTACTTATTCGAGTTCAAGTTGGAGCAGAGCTAGCTCACTTATAAACGGGTATATGGTTAAATGAAGTTTGTATATGTAATTTTTAAGGGAAATTCTATTTGGTAGACCCCAGTTTTTTACTGTTTCTACATGGTAAGATTTTTGAAAAATTTTGGAGTTGTTTAAAAATTGGGGTCTACCATATAGAATTTCCCGTGCACATTTTTTTTCAAAAAGCTTACCATGTAGATAAAGTAAAAACTGGGGTCTACCATGTACATTTTTTTTTCAAAAAGCTTACCATGTAGAAAAAGTAAAAACTGGGGTCTACCATATAGAATTTCCCAATTTTTAATTAATATATATACATGTAATTTATGTTCAATTATGTTGCAGCTCAAATATGTTGCCTGTGGGTTTGTATCTGATGTTGATATGAGGGACAAGCTGACCACTTTCATTCTTAAGAACCCACCTGAATCAAAGAAATCATCCAAGGATATGAAGGCCATGAGGAGGGTTGAGAAGGAATGACTTTAAGAAAAGTGAACTAATCGGATGATAATCTTAGGCATAGAGGAAGGGTTAAGACCTGTTCCCCTTGCAGTCCGATAAGTAGAGTGAACTGATCGGATGATAATCTTAGGCACAAAGGAAGGGTTAAGACCTGTTCCCCTTGCAGTCCGATGAGTAAAGTGAACTGATCGGATGATAATCTTAGGCATAGAGGAAGGGTTAAGACCTGTTCCCCCTGCAGTTCGATAAGTAGAGTGAACTGATAGGATGATAATCTGAGGCATAGAGGAAGGGTTAAGACATGTTCCCCCTGCAGTCCGATAAGTAGAGTGAACTAATCAAATGATTATCTTAGGCACAGAGGAAGGGTTAAGACCTGTTCCCCTTGCAGTCCGATGAGTAGAGTGAACTGATCAGATGATAATCATAGGCATAGAGGAAGGGTTAAGACCTGTTCCCCTTGCTGTCCGACAAGTAGTATAATCGATCATAAATACTTTCAAATAAATAAATGCAAATAAAGCAAAGTTTGGTCAGAAGTAGTGATCTTTATTTCATAAATTGGGTTAATACGAAACAAGTAGCAAGTAAGAAAAATAAACAAGTAAGTCCTAAGTGTCGACCTATTCGTACAAATAACTTACACCAAAAATTTCTTCAAAACATCCGAATTCTACTGATTTTTGAGATGAACACCATCGTGGGTGCGTAGATTGAATGTGCTCAGATGTAATTGCTCAGATATCTCATAGGGGCCTTCCCAAGTAGCGGATAATTTGCCATCTATTTTGTCCTTTTGAACAACAGCAATATTACGGAGCACAAGATCCCTAATTTGTAATGGGCGTTGCTTAAGACGTTTATTGTAAAACTTGCTAATCCGTTGTTTGTACACGGCCATGTGTCGTCGGGCATCATCCCTAGTTTCATCAAGGAAATCTAGGGCTTCTAACTAAAGTCTTTCGTTATTAGCCGAGAAGGATTGAATACGAAGACTAGGGACACCGATTTCAACAGGTAGAACTACTTCTGATCCGTAAACAAGGGAGAAAGGTGTGTGGCCGGTAGACTCTTTCTCGGTCGTCCGTATTTCCCATAAAGTGCTGGGTAACTCATCCAACCATGCTGTTTTCTTGGTGTCACATCTCTTTTTGAGTGATGTGAGTATCTGCTTGTTGGCGGCTTCGGCTTGACCGTTGCTTTGAGGATAGCAGACTGCAGATTATGCGACTTTTATCTTAAACTCCAATAAGTAATCCTGAAGAGGTTTGTTGTCAAACTGTCGACCATGATCGAAGACCAAGACTCTCGGGATACTAAACCAGGTGATGATGTTTTGCCAGATGAATTTTCTGACGGCTGTTTCGGTAATCGTGGATAAAGCCTCGGCTTCAACCCATTTGTTGAAGTAGTCAACGCCGATTATTAGCTATTTCTATTGGTATGTAGCGACTGGAAAGGGACCAGAATATCTAGCCCCTATTGAGAGAAGGGTAGAGGAGAAAGGATAGAYTGCAGATCTTGAGCGGGCTGATGGATGATCGGGGCAAATTTTTGGCATTTATCGCATTTGCGTACTAACTCCTTTGCATCTGATATCATCGTAGGCCACCAATATCCGGAACGAAYAGACTTGTGGGCTAACGTCCTTCCTCCAAGGTGATTAGCGCAGATGCCGAGGTGAAGCTCTCGGATTACGTAATCAGAATCGGTTGGTCCGACGCATTTTAGTAGGGGCCCGGCATATGAATTTCTTAACAGTTCTGCATGGAGAATAATGAATCGTGAAGCCGTTCGCTTAAGTTTTGCCGAAGCAATTTTATCCTCGGGTAGCATACCTTTTAGTTTGTAAGCAAAAATGGGATCCATCCAGCTTGGTTCCCGATCGATAGTGTAGATGGAAGCTACCTGGGTGATGCTGGGCAGGGGCCGAACTTCGAGGTAAACTGACCGTGTTAACTCTAGCAGTGTTGAACTTGCTAATTTGGCCAAGGCGTCGGCCTGTCTGTTTTGACTTCGTGGAATGAGTTCAACTTCAAAGCTAAGGAATCTCTTGGACAAATCCTTAAGTTTCGCCAGATACTGCACCATGGTTGCATCTTTGCTTCGTACTCCCCGCGAAGTTGAATAGCAACTAGTTGGGAATCTGTTTTGAAGTGGACATGTTGAGCATCCATGGCGTGGCACAGTTCTAGACCTGCAATGGCGGCCTCGTATTCGGCCTCATTGTTTGTAGCCTTGAATTGAAATTTCAAGACATATTCTATCTTGAGTCCTTCGGGTGTGAGGAGAACAACTCCGGCGCCCAAGCCTTGTACAGTAGAGGATCCGTCCGTGTAGACTTGTCAAATGGAAGTAGGGATGGCGTCACAGGTTTGACCCGATGTTTCGGCGATGAAGTCGGCTAAGGCTTGTGCTTTTATGACCGTTAGCGGTAGGAAGTGGTCATCGAATTCTGTAAGCTCGAATGCCCACTTGGTTAGGCGGCCCGATCTCTCAACTTTTCCCAATATTTTCTCTAGAGGTTGATCGGACAAAACATGGATGGGGTGGGAATCGAAATAAGGGTGCAGTTTTTGGCCGACTATGACCACGACGTATGCAACCTTCTCAGTCAAAGGGTACCGAGTTTCGGCATCGGCTAACGTGTGACTAACGAAGTAGATCGGTAGTTGTTGCTTGGCCTATAACCGGAGTAAGACGGCGCTGACCAAAGTGAGACTTGCCGAAACGTATAACTGCAGCGTCTCCTCGGGAATTGGTCGGGACAACGTGGACAGGCTGATCAGATGGCGTTTAAGCTCTTGAAAGGCAGTGGACTCTTCCGCTTCCCAAGTTATTTTTCAATGCTTTGAAGAACTAGCCCTTTTTCGGGAGCCTTGGAAAGAAATCGGGACAGTGCGGCCATTCTGCCAGCCAGTCATTGGACGTCGACGTCCCGCTTCGTCTTAGGTTCATAGAGTGAGAGGATGGCCTGAACTTTGCCAGGATTGGCATCAATGCCCCGTGCACTGACCAGAAAATGGAGGAATTTGCCGAAAGCGACGCCGAAGACGCATTTTTTGGATTTAATTTCATGCCGAACTTTCGCAACGTCGAAAACGTTTCGGCAAGGTCTGACTTGTGGTTGGAATTGTCAGTGCTTTTGATTATAGAATCATCAACATAGACCTCGATGTTGCGTCCTTTCTATTCGGCGAAAATTTGGTCAACAAGTCGTTGAAATGTGGCACCCGCGTTCTTCAAGCCGAATGGCATCATGACGTAATTAAACACGCCCTACGGGGTTATAAAGGCAGTTTTGAGTTTATCGTTAGGATGCATAAAGATTTAATGGTACCCTGAGAAGGCATCCATAAAGCTCAGTAACTCATGGCCGAAAGTCGAATCGACCAGCTGGTCTACCCTTGGAAACGGGTAGAAATCCTTCGGGCAATCTCGATTCAGGTCGATGTAATCTACGCACATTCGCCAGGTTCCGTTGGCCTTTTTTACCATTACCACATTGGCAAACCATTCGGGGTATGAGCAGGGCTCGATAAAGCCTGCATCCAACAAGTTTTGTACCTCCTCGCCGATGACCTTGTTCTTCTCGAGAGAATAATTCTGCTTTCTCTGTCTAATCGGAACAGCAGTTGGGTAGACACTTAACTTGTGAGATATGATGGACGTGTCTATCCTCGACATCTCGCTGGCGGAGAAGGCGAATGTGTCGGCATTGTCCTAGATTAGCTGTATCAAGCCGACTCGGATATTTGTGGCCAATCCTGTGCCGATGGTTGTAGTGCGACTCGGTTCGGATTTGCTTCGAAGGATACTCTCAATCTGGTCCTCCAGTCCAGTCGACGTATCGGGATCAATGGGTCCGTCGTCCAATTGATCCAATGTGATGTTTTTCCGACATCTGGTATCCTTGGCCCCCCCGATTTCGTTGACAAATCATTTCCGTTTTTTCTATTTTATCCGAAGCAGGGGTTCGGATTACCGAATAGTAACATTTGCTGGCAGATTCTTGGTCGCCTCAAAGTCGCTCTAATCGACCTTTGTCAGAGATGTAAATCATCATCTGATGATAAGTCAAGACGATGGCTTGGAGGTGGTGTATCATCGGCCGTCCCATGATGATATTGTAGACCGAAGGTACATCCAATACTAAGAACTCTACCAAGATATTACGGGATGTAGCGCCATTATCGAAGGTTGCTGGTAACATAATCTATCCTTCAGGGATTGGGGCCGAGCCGTTGAATCCGATGACGGGATAGGTAATTGGGACCAGATGTTTTTTGTCGAGGCACATGGCGTCAAATGCGCTACGGAATAGAATGTTCACGGATGACCCGTCGTCCACGAGGACCTGTTGGATTGTGTGATTGGATACGTCGACAGAGACGACTAACGGATCTTCGTGCGGGTAGGATACCCCGGAGCTATCGGCCATGGTGAATGTCATTTTTGGGCATGGCGGGGCTTTCCCTGAGAACCTGATGGCATAGGTTCCAAAGGTTTCTTTTTGCTGGCATTTTGGTAGTCAAAACCGCCGAATATGACATGTATGACTGGTTTCGGACCATTCCTCTCTTGTGTTGATCTTGCTTGATTTTGTCGGTTATCCGTCGTTTCTTCCTTGTGACTCAACACGTATCGGCTAATGGACCCTTGTCGTGCCATATCCTCGATTTGATCTTTCAACTGATAGCAATTATTAGTCAGATGTCCGAAACCGTCGTGAAACTCACACCATTGGTCAGATTTGTTGGGGCCTAATCTTACTGGTCGACGCCAGATTTTATCGTTCTTCATGGATAAAAATATTCGTTCTTGGGTGTCGGATAATAGTGTGAACTCAGTATATTTGCGTTCATAACGTTTGGAATTCCGGGGAGGTCCATCCTCATTGTTGCGGTCGGAATTTCGATCGTTTGTCGCGTTAGTAATGCTAAAGGATTATTATATCCTCGGCTACCATTGTATCTTTCATTGTGGCGCTCATTCCTTCGATCGTTATAATCGTTTCTGCAGTCAGGGCGTAGATTGTTTCCCCTTTGCCTTTGTCTAGAACCGGAACCTGCGTTGGGATTCTTTGTACCATTTGGTTTTGGTGCGTCGACCAAAGGTGTCTCCCGGTTGGGCCAGTCATGGCATCGGATGTAAGCATTGGCACTGCAGAGGATTGTTTCTAATGTAGTCGGGTTCTTCTTGAGGAGGTGGTTGAGGAACAGGCCAGGTTGAAGACCGGATTTGAGTGCATGTACCGCCACCTCAGGTTGGATGTTGGGTATCGTCGATGATGCTGAGCTGAAACGAGTGATGAAATCTTGTAGAGTTTTGTTCTGGCTTTGGCGGAGAGAGAACAACTCGGTAGTGGTTTTCTCTCATCTTTTGGAGCTGACAAACTTGCTTCGGAATTTCTAGACAAGGTCATCGTACGTAGGTACGGACCTTGCTGAAAGGCCGGTCAAAAACCAAGTTTTTGCGATTCCAGTGAGTGTTGTTGGGAAATATTTGCACCAGGTTGCCTCGGTGTACTRGAATAAGTACATGTGTTGTTCGAACTGTATGACATGCTCCTCGGGATCTGTGGTACCTTCATACTTAATGAGCGATGGGAGTTTCACTTTAGCTGCTGGTGCGGCCAGGATCATTGGCCCGAACAAACTTTTGTTCGGCGCCATGGTCATAATTACTTGATTCTAGGGGTTGAATTCAAGATCGTCTTCCCATTGGACGCCCATCCCTCTGGGTTTCGCAGGTCTGAATGGCAGTGGATTAGGATCGAGATTCAAACGACGTTTGACTATCCTCGGGGATTCCTCCTATGCACTACTGGATCAACGCACATTCCTCCTTCTTCTGGTCCCTCAGGGATCCGAGTTGATTGAGACGTATAGTCAGGCGTAGCATCTCCTACCGCCGAGGGAGTACGAGTCCTGGGAGTGGTGGATTAAGTTTGGTTATTCCTTAGATAATTATTTATCATTAGGAACGCATTTTGTAACTCTGTATGTGTTGGATTCGGATCGATTTTATGGCGGTTGGTTTCATCGTGCTGGGAGTTTCCTCCCGTGGAGTGTTCGGTCCCTTCATTGTTCTAGATCTTAGTAGTATGATGATAGTTAATGTGACTAATTGTTCGAGTGAGATTTTAATGTATTCTGTCTATCCCCACAGATGGCGCCAAATTGTTTCGAATGAAATAATATGATCGGATATGGATCTTGATTGATGTTAAGGATGACTTGTTCTGATATTTGCCTTCTTGACGATCGGGTGGTCTCTTCTTGATGATCGACTTGTAAAATGAAACAAAGATTGCTACCTCAGAGGTTTTCCCGAGTAAAACCTCTCCGAAGCTTAAGTTAGTTAATGATCTTGAATGGATTGATTTTTTAGGAATTTAGTGTGAGTTATTTTTGAATTAGATACCTGATTTTGTGTGGAGAGCTTGGTATATATAGGCAATCGGGTGACCTGCTAGCTTACCAGTCAAGCGGTTTAATCGGGCACCTGGTAGCTTGTCATCAGTTTGACTTGGCAGCTTAATGGTCAATCGGTTTGAAGTGTATTTGTTGGGCCTTAAATGTGGCTTTTGTTATAGTGGGCTGGATTTAGGTTTAGGCTTTAGCTTTATGGGTTAATACCCATACAGTATTTTTTTTTGTGCTCTCCTCTACGTATTATTAATACGAGGATTAACCATTTAGATTTGTGGTGTTAAAAGATAATTGAAACAACATGATACATACATTGAACACCATTCATTATTTGAAGCATAAATCAATAGTACATATGATGAGAAAGTATAACTTTTTTTGGTTTTTCTATGTGTGTTGGTGTAAAATAAATATCTTATTGTTTATATCTTAGTGTGGGTACGTTACAATTTTTTTGATAGCTGACATTAAAGGTACCTGATAAAAAGAGGAGTTGGATCATTTCTCAAGCCGGAATAAAATTATTGAAAGATTTAAAAAGTTATTTGACAAGGAAAA
The DNA here is from genome assembly GCA_008642245.1 of Bassia scoparia. NCBI lineage: Eukaryota > Viridiplantae > Streptophyta > Magnoliopsida > Caryophyllales > Amaranthaceae > Bassia > Bassia scoparia. Next base: position 19,626 of record SNQN01003897.1, on the reverse strand, counting down.
AAGATGTTTGACTTGGATGAGAACATAAATTAGAAGCCACCTAAGATCAAACCATTTCTAAATTCTCTAGTAGAACTATCTGATATGTTTCATATCTTTTCTAACTCCTTCCAACCAAGTCATTTTCGTTGTCCTCTCTACATTGTTGAAGTCTCATTGTTCTCAGTCTTCGCATTTATGCTGCCTAGGGTACGGTCTTTGATCCATCTTATTACATGTTCATAAAAACACAAGTGATTTTCCCTTGGTTTCTTCACAATATCCTCAACACCAACTTTCTTATGGATTATTACATTTCTAATTCTATCTCATAGATTGTTCCCGCACATCCTTCTCAACATCTGCATTTATGTGATCCTTAACATCTAAATGTGGTCATTTTTAAAATTGCAACATTGTTCACCATAGAACAACAATGGACTTATGTTTGTTTTTAAAAAAAAACATTGATATTGCGGGATATGATAAAAAAAAGTTCTATTTTATGAAGTTGGTCGTCCATGACACAGGGGTAGTAATTTTAGGAAGGATGTGAAGCCTCGATTGGGTTTTATTGTTACTTGGTGATCGGGTATGGAGCAATTTTGTGGAGCAAAATCAGCAACTGGAGACACACAAACCCGTGCAAGTCTTCAGCCCCTCGAGCGGGTATGAGGCTACCATGGGCGGTAGGGCTGTGCAGAAATTTCCGATTCCGATTTTTTGATACGATATACGGTTTTTATTTTCCGAAAATGCAGACTTCCGATCCGAATTTTTTTAAATTCGGAAATCGGATCGGATCCGGAATACAATTTATTTAATTCGGATATCTGAATTTCCGAATTATGTGTAAAATTGGGCTTTTAAATTTGGAAATCGGATCGGATATCCGGTTTTTAAATTCGGATGTCTAGTTTTTAAATTCGAAAAATTGGATATTGAGCCAAAATGTTTAGATTTTGATTAAAAATTGGCATTAAAGTCAAGCAATAAACCGGATTCGGATATCCGCTTTTTTGACTTGATTTTTTCGGATATCCGAAAATTCAGAAATCCGGATTATTCGGATCAAAATCAGAATAAAAAAATAGATTTTCAAAAATCCAGATATCCGGAAATTCGTATCGGAATTTTTTTCGATATCCGGTTTTGAACAGACCTACTAGGCGGGCGACCAACCCCCCCGGGTAGGATTGTGTTCCAGTAAAAGCGGTGCAACAGTATGCAATACTTCACCCGGTCAGGTATGGACTGACTCAGACGCGTTTTGGCCTAATCGGGTGGGTACCGGGTTTTGGCTTCGAGACTTTTGTTCTTCTATCCTTGTAAATAAAGTTCTAAGGTTTGTTCCTTATAATTCTAAGTTTGATTCAAGCCACTTTTGTGAGGAAAACACATTGAGAGCGTTTGTGCGTTGTTCTTAGGAGAATTACCAATTTCTCAATTGTATTTCCTTTGATCTATAGTAAAACCACTACTACAAAAATGAACAAAATCACCATTTTTAAGAGACTGGTCAAGTTAGTTCACCGGTTTCTTAATTTAAGAAACCGGATATTAATACTAACCGGTCTTTTAAATTCACATAAGAGGTCGGTTCTACATAAAACGCTCTCTTTTCTATATTTATTAATTTTCCTTTTTATTATTTCAGGCACATTTTACAACTGGAATTTGTCGCAACTCGCATAGCACGCTTCACATATATGACTTTTTTTCATTTTCACGAAACAATTACACTTCACTGCTCCTCTTACCTCTCTCCTCTCTCCTCTCTTCTCTCACCTCTCTCCCCTTCAAAAACATAGATCTATTCGATCTACTTCAACTCTTCAACCTCTTCATTTCACAAAGTACTCTTCAGTACTAGTGTTTAATTCAAAATTTATTTCCCTCTTTTTATAATTCGGTCGTTGTCGATTTCCATTTGTTTCGCTGCTCGAGTATCATCACAAGCTTTGCTCCATTTTGAGTTGAACTTCACTGGTAATTCTATAATTTCTAACGAATTTGTCTGGCTTTCTTTCGTTCTTTTTCTAGGATTTTATAGATCTAAGTTTTAAGCCTTTTTATCTTTGATTTTATAGTTTTGGTGTATCATTGTTTTTTTCGTTTGCTATTTTAATTTTCGAATCTTTGAATGTCGAATTGCTATTTGGGCATTTTCTTCTTTTTCATTTTAGGGGGTTTTGTTCTGGTTGTTCTTTAGGTTTTTTTGGGTTTTTTTCATTAATTCGATTTAGTTTTTCGATATGGATGTTGATTTTTATTTTTCATTCGATTTTATTTTTGGTTTTTTTTTTTACCATTTTCTATTTTTATAGATCTAGGTTTTTTTAAATTTTTGTTTGAGTAATTTTCATTTTTATGTGTTTTTCACTTAATTTTTAATTTTGTTCGGCTTTCAATTTTTTCAGTATTGAATTCGAGCTTGATTCCATATTTTGTCAGGTTTTTATCTTGAAATTTAATTTTCAATATCATTTTTGAGTTTCATCTTTTTCGATTTGGTTTTGTGTTTTCAATTTTGAGTTTGTTGGATTTTTCTGGATTTTTTAGTTTTTTAGAGAGAGAAACTTAGCTTTTTACAAAATCAGATTGAATGACGGTTTAACTGTAAGAAGCTTTTGGGCTAGAGTTCTGGTTCAAATCTCTCAATTGGTGTTTCTGTTCTTGGTTGTGCTTGGTATTCTACTATTTTCCTTTTTTAATTATAATTATAATGCGTTTATTTTTTGGGTATCATAAAATTGATCAAGTTTTTTTTATAGAGAGGAGCTAAAAATGCAGTCAAAAAGTTGGTTGATTAATTTATTTGGAATTGGGGAGCTTCCTCCGAAAATAATCTTCTCTGCATATATTTAGCTTAAGTATTAGAAGGGGAATATCTCCTTTGAAGACTTGTACCATTAGGAAGTTTAATTTTTGTAAGCTATGGTGTATTGTAATTTTATTTTTATTACGAAGTATATTGGAATTTGTATCCTTTTAATTACCTTATAAAATAAAGTTTTTTTATGAAATGTAAAATAACTTTGAGTTACTCCATTTGAATTTTGAACAATTTATTGGCGGTATTGTAGAGTGAGTATTGAGCAAAACAGCTGTAACAGCTGTATATACTACAACTAGCATTTTTTTTTAATTTCAAAGAACATATAAGAGACCGGTTAAAAAGAAAATCATGTCTCTTTGATCTCTAAATATATAAAACAATAAACACATAAGAGACCAGATTTCTGTATCAGAAACGGTATCTTATATTCAAAACAAAGAGACCGGTTTTGTGGGCCAACCGGTCTCTTAAATATCCCTAAAAGACCGCAAAAAAATAAATCGGACTCTTACCCTAAGAGCCCTCTTAGCTAGAGACCGGTTGTTTTGCAGTCTCTTTGACCTTTTTAACCGGTTTCTTTGGCCTATTTTGTAGTAGTGAACATATTCATACCAGCCAGGAGGACGTAGCTATATATCGCATTGATAGTCACTACAAGAAAATGCTTATTTAGCGACTGATTTTAGCGACTGACAAACAAATCAATTGCTAAAATTTGTATTAGCGACTACAAGAGACTAGTGGTTTCCAAATTTGCGACTACCAAGTATGTAGTCGCTAAGTAGTCGCAAGAATTCCAAAAATAGCGAGTGTACTATTTTGAAGTTGGAGACTGATTTATGGAGTTTAGCGACTGACTTTGATGTAATAGCGACTACCAAGGTAGTCACTATTTGGTTTTGACATAAAATTTAAAAAAAGTCTAATTCCCAATTTCACAAGCACTTTTATCCTCGTATCCTCTCATTTATGATCTATCACTCTTATCTATCTAATCCTCCTTTTCTCTCTCCTTATATCCTCTCATTTCCTCACTCTTATTCATCGTCCTTTTCTCTTTCAAATAATTTTTTCTTTAATCTCATTTCCAGATCTAGTGCATGCAAAGTTTGTTGTTCTTTTCTCAAATCTCATTTCCAAATCGAAGGTACTGTGTTTACAGTTCTCTTCCTTCGATTTTTTGAATTATTAGGGTTATAGTCTCTTACAATTTTTCTTTGTTTTTCCAGATCATGTCTGGTAGTTGCGGCTTCTCATCGTTCTTGCTCGTGTGTCGTCATTTTTGTTGGTTTCTCGTTCGACGTGCTATTGTACATCGTCATTGCTGTTCCGTTGTCTCCAATTCAGCAGCAATTCGCGAGTAGTCAGGCCAATTCAATTGCAATTAATAGTCCTTAATTGTTGCTTAAAAATTAGACCCCCCTCAACTCTCAAGGTAAATTCGCATCCCCATAAGGTTGTGTTTGGATACTAAGAATTCATTTCAAATGATAGATTTCAAATTCTGAATTACTTGTTTTGTTTGTTCAAAATCTAAATCTTGCGACTTACAAATGCTTAGTTTGTTCAAAAACTATTACTTGTTTTACTATAATTTTGTTCGAAATTTGATAGATTTATTTGGATTTTTAAAATTAGCCTTTGAAAATTGTGATTTCTAAATTGTTTTGAAAATTAGGGTTTTCAATTTGGTTTCAAAAATTAGTTTAAAACTTGTGGTCTTCACTTTATTTCCAAAATTAGGGTTTCAGAAGTGGAGTAATTAGGGTTCCATTGTAATTTTCTTTCTAATTAATGGGTAATTTGTGCTTTTATTTTTTAAAGTGATTCTTTGTTATTTTTCTAGGTAATTTTGGCTTGTTTTTTGGTAAATTTTGCATTGGTCGATTTTTGCAGATTTATGTTCATAGATGTGATGGGTTCAGTACTAATGGTCTTGTTGGTTATTGCAACTGCCACTCATTGGAAGTAGAAACATTAGCTCAAGTTTTGGTTAAATGAAGATAATCAAGATACTATGGCTTGTGAACTTATTTAGAAGTAGAAACATTAGCTCAAAGTTTCACTTAAATGAAATTCATGCTAATATTTTGGTCCTATGTTGAATATTAAAGTGGCAATAAGCAAATTTGCAGGTCATTCTTTTTCTTTAAAAATATTAATGCTCAAGTTTAGGTCCCATCCTTTGTTTCGTAAGGAAATTTCTAAGCAATGCATAGTGCTTGTGAAACATGCAATGTACTGTCCTGTACAAGTTGATGTGTACTTGTTTGTATCATTTGATTGAAGTAATCGATTTAAGCATAAAGTAAGTAGGAAGCTTAGTGGATTTACTTCTCTTTCCCCTAATTTGGTACCCTTTAATTTCCATGTGTGTGCATGCTATGGTTTTCAATTACGATACAAACTTTATTTTGTGTTCATTGTGGTTAACTTAAGGCCTGATTTAGACTGTTTATTCTTGTAACATCGTTATAGCTGGAAATTAAAAGACGGAATGCAAGTAGACAACTAGACAAAGAGAACCATTCTTCCTACACTTCTCAGATTGAACTTAGTGAAACATTTTTGTGTCACCTCTATATCCACAACAAGAAAAAGAGGCGCGGGCGACCGACATTAGCTACCGATTTTCGGTCGCTAACACAATTTAGCGACCGATTTTCGGTCGCTAACGTCGGTCTCTTTTTTTTAGTCGCAAAAAAAATTAGTGACCGAATTTTTTCTCAAGAAACCCTCCAAAATTTTGGAAGGTAAAGGCATTTAGCGACCGACTTTCGGTCGCTAAATGCCTTTACCCTTCCAAAAAAAGCACAATTAGCGACCGAAAATCGGTCGCTAATTATCATTTCCTTGCAACTAAATAGAGGGAAAAGAAATTACAAGATCTTTTGGAATTTATATGAATTCTGAAAAAAAAAAAGCAATTATATATACATATATATATATATACACTAGTAGAAAAATCATCAAAAGCTGGGGTTATTTAGGGGTCAAAAGCTGGGGTTTTTAACCCCAGCTTTTGAGCTTGCAGCTTTTGACAAAAGCTGGGGTTAAAAAGTTTAGGATCTCTGTGCAACCAAGTCGATTGTTACTTCAGGTGGGTGGAGTGCAGTCTCCTTTGTAAAGAAAAGATTAGGATCTCTGCAACAAGCAAAAAGTTTCGATACATGTTACTTTTCAAACCAAAACCCAACGTTAACATTCAAAACAAAACTTGTAT
>SNQN01003896.1:37181-56523 GCA_008642245.1 Bassia scoparia | reverse complement strand
GCTGGACGGCCACAGCAAGGTAGAGAGAAAAATTCTCTATTTTCTTAAATAGGTGGAGGAGAAAAGGCTCAAATGACCATCGACGACCGGAATGAGGAGGATCAGTTCCATGGTCAATCAAGAACCTTCACCCAAGTATCGAGAGCCACTCAAGTTTCAACCCTTGATTCATTACTGGGCTCTACAAGGTTGGCTCCTATTGAGGAAGATGTTCAAGCCCAGAAGTCTAAGGATAACGGGGGGGGTTTAACAAGAAAGGTGGCTCCTCCTTTGCCAACACTGATCAAATCAGCCCACATTCACCATGAAAACTCTTCTAACCATCCCGGCTCTTTCAACAACAGGCCTCGAGACCACAAAGGAATTTTTTTTCCACAATTGGCATGACTTATGAGCAGGCCTTTGATAGATTAACTGCAAAAGGTACCTTGCTCCTATTGGACCCACTCCAGAATCCTTCAGATGGATAAATTAAGAATTGGAATCCCAACGCTATTGAAGTTCCACCAAGGAAGGGGCCGCACACCACTGAGAATGCATCGTTTGAAACATAGGATTCAAGACATGGTTGAGATGGTCGCCTCCCAGTCCTCCAGCAGCGAGAGGATAAGATCACATCAACCAGCCCACTTGCTAACCATGAGTCACCCAAGGCTGGGTCAATGATCCGTGCGGCCTTTCTCTAGATTGAGTCATAGAGTTCTAGTCCTAGCAATAATTCATTTCAAATCATTGTTCTTTTGAGTCTATAGTAGCATTCTTAAAATAAGCATGTAGTTTCAGTTTTCGTTCATCAATAAAGATTCATTTATTTTTGGCAATCGATTATTCTAATTCTATGCAAGTCTCACACTCATTGGCCACAATTGGTTTAACCTAATACTGATTTAAATTTGAACAATGCCCCAAGAAGGCTTCTTTCATAGCTCCCCAAAATGACCCCTCCCTCCATTCCCTTTGGTCATATCAAATCAAAATCCCTTGCAACCTTTTGAGCACAAACCACTATCATTTAGCCTATTTTCTTCATCACCCACATCTTCCTAACTTGGACCAAACGGTGCGTAGGAAAAGACACGTGCAAAAGAAAGAAAAAAAAGAAAGAGTAAAATGGGCAAAAAGAAAAAAAAAGCAAAAATCAAAGTTAATGCCAGTTATACAAAGTCATCAAAAATGCAAATCCAAAGCTCAAGCCAGATCAAATAAAAAGCAAGAGTCTAAAAAGCACACTGCGCACCGTGGTTCACTTCATGATCATCAAGACTTTTCAACCCTCACACCACAGCCTCACATTAACAACCACAAAGCCTCTCACACGAGGCATTGTTCAAATCATCAATCAGAACTACGTGGTCTGATTACCGTAAGGATACGTAGGAAGCTCTTCTCGAGGTTCGACGATTAACATTAAATCATTTGAGGCCTTTGAGTGCTTTGACTTGCTAAGAATTGATAAGGTTTTGCCAGTCTAGAACCTGACATAGACTCATGTTTGAACAACATCGTTAGCTAACCCAGCATTCCAGCCACATTCATGTGACCCTTAGTCCAAAATTTGACCCTTTTTATTTCTCGAACCATAGCCTATTCTTCGTTCACATTCAAGGACTCAATTGACTCAATCCCAAAGACAGTAAAGCCATCTGACATTTGGGTTAAGTACATCTTGTTGGGGGACTCATCCATACCAATCTATCCCCTTACCTATGTTGATCTCTAAGCTGTAAACTACATTGTCTCAAAGTCCTCGCTGGGGGCTCGTCATCATGGCCTATTTCCAGTTGGGGTTCTTGTCCTAAGGCCCTGTTGCAGTGTTCAAGTCTATTGCTATCAGTGAAAAATCATGAAAAATTCGCTATGGGAACCTGTCACTTTCCAATCAAGTCATGTCCTTCGCCAATGTTAAGTCAGTCGATGTCCAAGTTCAAGTTCAATTCAAGCTCTAGTCACAAGTCAGTCCGAGTCAAGCATAGTCACTTTTCTCAAGCAGCACTTTTCTAATAGAACCCTTTCAAAACTAAGGACCTCTTCAAATTATGTCTTGAACCAGACCTAGACAAGACCCTTTCAAACTCAAAGGCTCACTCAATCAATAGTCTTGATAACAGACTATGACAAGGCCATTTGCAAAAGACTCTTCAAATCATGTCTAGAACCAGACCTAGACAAGACCCTTTCAAATCAATGACTCTCTCAAATCATGTTTGAACCAGACTAGACAAGACCCTTTCAAACTCAAAGGCTCACTCAAACATGTCTCGAACCAGACCTAGACAAGGCCCTTTCAAAGACTCTCTCAAAATCATGTCTAAAAGACCTAGAAAGGCCCTTTCAACAGACTCTCACAAATCATTGTCTAAACCAAACCTAGACAAGACCCTTCAAATTCAAAGGCTCTCTCAATCATGTCTCAAACCAGACGAGGCCTTTCGAATTCAAAGACTCTTTCAAATTCAATGACCTTGCCCCTCTCTCAATATCAGGTCACAAGTTACAGGTCAACAGTTGCATGCAAATTTCGCTAGACATAAAACAGACCTATGTCGTCACCAAGGTAGTCTCTTTAATCTTGAATAGGGCTATCATTTTCAAGTCAATGCTCATTTCTCGAAAGCATGGACGCGCCCTGCATTTTCTCCCAGTCAAGCCGAACGAAGAATGATTGCTCGAGGACTCAGACTGCACGGGAACGGCTACAGGTAAAACTAACCTTTGTTTTGCAGGTACCGTGCGAAAAAGGGTGACTCAGGATCGCAAAAGTCTTGAGTTGCTCTCGTCCGAATCGAATACTCTGACTTTCGTCTTACGAGACTTAGTCTTTCAGACTCAGTCAAAGTGGGGGCTTTGTAGACACTAATGTGTCTCCCCAAATGAGTAATCCGTGATGAAACATACCGTGCGTCTCGCGAATTGTTCGACTCAGAAAAGATGCTTTGAACTCACAAAAGTTGGAAATACGTGAGGTCATACTCGGAACTATGAGCAAAGGACAAATAAAAGGGCAAAAACATTTTCTTTATTTATTTTAATTATTTTTCTATTTTAGGATTTTTTAAATAATTTTATATTGGTGATCTCCATAATTTCCACTTTTCATCACATTCTTTCACATTTTTCTGAGCTCACCAGTATTTTAGATTATTTTTCTATGATTTTTATAAGCTTTTATACGCAGAAAATACAAAATAACAAAATACACAGAAATACTCCGGAAATACGTGGAACCTTCTAGAACACTCTAGAACTCCTCGCTGGAGAGAAAGGGTCGCTAGGTGCGTCGAATCAAAGCGAATCACGTATTATGGAAAATCAATCGGAGGAATCAAAAAAAATACGCGGAGAATATATACGCAGACCTGCGTATATCGCAGGCTTCCTGCTGTATACGCAGGTCTGGGTATATACGCTGGTTCCTGCGTATATACGCAGGCCTGCGTATATACGCAGTTCCCCTGGCGTATATACGCAGGGTTTTTCCTCCTCTTTTTTTCCCTCGCGCCTATAAATAGTGCCTTGCTCATTCCGAAAACACACACCGATTTCATAGCACGTCTATTCTGTCTCTCTCTGTTCCCTAATTTGCGTATTCTCTCTCTCATCTCTCAACACTCTACACACATTCGTTCTTGAGTTCTAAGCATCGATTCTGTTCGATTCAACAACGAAATCAGGGTATAAATCTGAGATATCACCTAAAACATCTTTTTTTGACTCACTTAATTCTTTTGTCACTTTTAATTTGCTAATTCTTATTGCGAGTTTCAATTAAATCAACACAATGTAGAAACTCACTTTTTATTTGATCATTGTAAATAAGTAGGGTTAATGTTTCACTTTCGTAATTTCATTGTACTTTATTTTTCATTGCTATGTGTATTGTTGCTAGTCATTACTAACATTCTCTTTGTGTTTTGTATAGCCATCTTCCAACGAATCGTTTATTTGATTAAACTACAATAATTTGATTGCAGTGACAAGGTGAGGATGGCGTACATATATTATATTATGGTTTTCGTCTTTATGTATTTATGGTGGAGTTATCCATATTGTATATATTTCTATCACACTTGTATATACTGTTAAACAAGACCGGAATTATGGCGTATCACATTAAAGTCAGATAATCATGGGACGACCGGTTTTCTAAGCACCTTGTAATATTGATCTAACCATATGTAAAGCTGATTTACTCCTCATGAACTTTGTCTATGTGAGACAGTCTTGTAGTTGTATCTAAATAAAGCACTCACTCTAATAAATAGATTAGTGGCTTTCAAGATCAATTCATAGGCTCTTTGAATTCAATTTATATTATGGAACTACAATGAGACCGAGTAGAGGCCGCACATGCGGGCGGATTGGGTTACTGTTTACTCCGTACCATGTCCCCGAACCCACACTTTGGTTACTGGACCTATTTGTGGGGCCACTAGTTGGCACCAATGTTTCGGGCGTCCGTGAATAACCTATATAGGCACGTGTGCGATCCCCTCAATTCGACAACACACCCAACGCATTCACATGCGGATTCCATGGCTCAATTCCATGATACTGAAGCTGAGGTCACGCCCCCCTAAGGCGGGCGAAGCCCTACACCGTATTTTTCAAAATTTAATTATATAACTTCCTTATAAAATATACGATTTATCTTATAAAAGATATATATTTTATTTAAATACCATTTATTTTCATTTAAATTATATTTGTGATATTTGAATTTTAATTGTATGATAGAAATTTATCTTTCTTTTTTCCAAAACATTTTTTTTTAAAAAAAAGAGATATTTAAAATTAAACCTTGCATGATACCTAAATCAGAAAAAGGTTTTAAACCTATCAACCATTTACTTTCATAAAAAAAACGACAGAGAGAGAGGAGGAGAGCGTGACTGTTGCTTGCTGCCATCACCGCCTTGCTGCTCATCGCCGGTCTCCGCTCACGGCCACCATTCGGTCTCTCTCCCTCTTTCTTCTTGGTTAAGAGTTTTAATTCTTGTTTTAAACCTTGCATTTTTATAATCCAATTGTTAATTTATATTATGTTTTGAGTATAATCTGCTAAAATTACAAAAGTTATGAGTGTGTGTGATGTGATTTAATTGGGAATTTTCAGATTTATTGAATTGCAAAAATTAGGGTTTTTCACGTTTTGATTAATATGTCCAGTAAAGTATTCGATTTTTTTATTTTTTTTCTACTTGTAATGAAATTACAAAATTGGTCGAATATGTCATCCTAATATACAATTTGTGTAAATTTCAGAATTTTCAAAGCATGTTTACTATTTAAAAAAAATTCGTTTTTGAATCGACAGTTTTCGGGTTTCAGGTTCGGTTTTGATTTTTCTTTATTTTATGTTTGTCAATAATTTACGACATTTTTGTCGCGTGATCTCTATGATATTAGAAACCTTGTGCAAAATTTCCAGAATTTTCCAAGCAGATTGGGATTTTAATAAATTCGTTTTCGAATGGGCTGTTTTTCGTAATCGGATCGTTTTTGATTTTTACTTTTTTTTCTGTTCATCTATAATTTACGAAAATTTGTGTGAATATTCTGTATACAATTATATCAATCTGTGTAAAATTTCTAAATTTTCGTATAATTTTAGTTTTTTAATAATTATTAATCAGATTGACAATTTTCGATTACAAAATATGTTTGTTATTAAAATTAATTAATATTTGACACGAAAAATAAGTAATTATGATATTTTCAGAGTTATTAAACATATTCAAAGTGATTTTAACCATTTAAAATATGGCTTTTAAAGTTTTTAAAGAAATAAATGAATGGTTTATTGTATAAGCGTTGAGTTAATCTTAAAACATTTTCAGGTTGATTTAAAAAGTTTTATGTGGTTCAAGGGAATATGTATTGCTGTAATTTTGTGTTAGGAATCAATAATAATTGATTTCTATTCGGTTGTAGAGGAATTCTCCTTGAGTTATGTTGAAGTGAAAAACACATAGCTGAATTGTTTCTTTTCAAGGTACGTACTATTTGCGGAATCTTGATCTTAAAGTTGTTTGAGGATGTTTGATGACTTAGAAGCTGAGTAGGAAACATCCAAAGATATGTTTGGTACTCACATGAATTAATTGTTTTATCATGGTCTATATTTGGAGACTGAGGAATATTGTGGAATGATTATTCATAAGTTTTGGATATGGATGGTTGACAACTAGTCAATTGTTTTAATTAACTATTTTGGCTATCGAGGAATTAAGTGGAGTCAAGTATACTTGTTCCATGAGGTAATTGATAATACATGGATGAATTAAGTGGGTCAAGTTTAACTTACTCCATGAGGTGATTTATTACTCGTATGACATGGTGTATTGAATTGAGTAAAGGGAAGTGTTCAAGTCTTACTGACGAGGTTATTGTGCTTGTCAACAAGTTTATTAATTAAGTAACGGTTCGTGTTAAAAGAATTTCAATGTGATTGTGGTTTTGTTTGTGAGTCATATAAACTTGTCAATAATTAACAGCTAAATATAACACGAATGAGCAATAAAACTCTGGACTTGTGCACCGTTAGAGATTGGACAATCAGGGGTTGGAGTTGCGACTATATTCGCTTCCTTTCGAGAGCCGTTTGATCAACACGTCTCTCTTCACTATTTATAACGAATTTTATCCAATTGGGGTTAGTTTGAGATCTTATTAACTATGGTGACGGAGTCGCGCACGTTCGCCATCTGTTTACTGGTTTTTGATGCTTTCGACGGGGAGGCATGAGTTCTGTGGCAACTTGTGTCTGATGACACTTGATGTCTGGTTGAGTCCTAAATTGTGAACATGGGTTTGGACATACACGCTTGTCTTTGCTCATATCTTAAAATGTAATGAAATGTTGAGTCTTATATTGGAGTCGAGTAAGTCATTTTGCAGGTACAATCTAGTTAACAGAAGCAGTTGAGGATTTTGGGATTGTGTTGTATTGGAGCAGCATATTAATATGTAATGTAATTGATGATTGTGGTCTGAGTTTGGGATCAGTTGTATAAGTATATGTATTGTTAAGTGGTTATGAACACCACAATTGGGTTTTCTTTGTTTCTAAATAGGTGTCATACATCGGTAATGTCCAGTTTTTAGGGAGAGATTGTCGTTGTTTTCTCGTCTTCGTATGTTGTATGTACTCAGCTTTGCTGATTGCGTGTTTTGTGTTTTTGTATTGTCCACATTTCTTCTTTGGTGGACCTGTGATGATCCTTATTTCATTTGAAAATTATGGGATGTAGACTTTTCACAGGATTGTGCAGGTTGTTGATGGCTATACATGTGCATTTGCAACGTTGGGGTTGGGAGTGTCGAGTGTATATTCTTGGACTGCTGTTTAATGTTCCGTCTGAAAATTTAGTATTTTATAATTGGTAAATATGGTTTTCAGGTTCATTAGTTTGCCAAATATTTATCCTCGATTTTTAATAAGGGCCAAAGTTGGTTCCAAGTTGTACGGTTTTAAATTCTTTGATAGATTTCCTAAAAGTTTTGTTATTGGTTGTCATTTTCCGCTGCAATATTCTGAATAAGCCAAAAGTTCACTCGTGGCGATAACATGTCAATAGTTCTCCGTATCTTCAAATAAATATTCACAGGAAAAGGGAGAATTATTGGGGTGTTACAATACTGCTTCTTTCCTTGTTCTAAACTCTGCTCACAACCGTACATACATCATTCCAACGCCGCCGCGCATCAAATTGCATCCACCACCAATGCCGCGCATCACCAATAATCGCATCCCCACCAACCACCGCGTCAATGTTGCATCACCGTCGTTGCATAAGTCAACCCTAGTTTTCATTTTTTTCAATTTGAATGAATGTTGTTAACTAATTATTTAGATTGAATGTTGATGAATTATCTTAAAATTCAGATTAATATCACATTTGAGCCTAAATTTAGCTTTAGCATTTGATTCAATGGAATCAATAATTAAGTACAAGTACGATACTCGTATGAAGTTTTTGGGGAAAGCAATTTTTTTCAAAGTTTTTTTTAATATAAAAAATCCAAATATCGCTATTCAAGATAGCGTTTTCTTCTGAATATCACTATTTTGTGATAGCGATTATCACAATAGTATTGCCTAAATTGCAGGCACATAAGCTATTTAAGATAGCGTTTTATGAGACAAATCGTATTTCAGATAGCTGTTTTGCGTCCTTTAAAAAAAATTATAACTTGTTTGATCCTACGTGGGCGGTATACACGTAAATAGTTTCGCGATCCGAAACAAATTGGTAAATTTGGAACTAAAAAACAATATTTGGGAAAAAAAATTCATCAAAATGCTGGTACTAAGAATTAAAGCATAAAACTACAAGTGTCACATAAGTTAGTAATCCTAAAATTGATTAAAAAATCTACTGAATGAATCTAAAATAATTACACAATTACATGCTAGGGTGTCCGATAACAACATCGAAACTAAATCTTGTAATAATAAACATTTCACTGCGACTTAATCTCATAAACTCCTAAAAATCAATCGTATCAAAACGTTCCAAATTCAAAAAACCAACCCCAAAAGACCATTTTCCCTTAAAAACATCCACAAGACATTTCTGACCCGCACACAGACCCCTCCTTGCCACGTGCATATCATGTTGACTCCACCTCGATGTAAACCCAAATTCATCACAATCCTTCATCGCTCCAACCTTAAAAAAACCCTAATCTCACTAAACAGTCCACAAAACTCCCTTCACCAAACATTCACAGCGCTTCTTTTAGCCAGCTGTCACCCACTCCGTACCCGCATGTCAATCACGTTTGACTCCCATTGATTAGCCTCCACTTCTGATCCCAACGAACATAATCCCGCCACGTGTCCTATTCCCTTCGATTCTCACCCGTTGGATCTTACCTATTAATTTTCGTTCACTTTTTTTCAAATTGAATTATATTCACTCGTTTTTTTTTAATTCTCTCACTCTATTTCTGCTTCTCTTAATTATTATTTTTTGCTTAATTCGCAAATACTTTCTCTCTCTTCTCACTTGCTTTCTTTCTCATCTCTTCGTTTTCGCGGAAACTGCCACCGCGTTGTTGTGTTCATTTTGCGACGCTTTTAAGTAAGTCGTGAGTAAATTAGGGTTTATTCGCTGTCATTGGAATTCATTTCTATCATTTTTCGCGACGGTTTATTAGATTGAGTTGAGTTTGAGTTTGAGTTGAGTTAAACCCTAGAAATTTTTTGTGTGTGTTTTGTTTGTTTGAAAGTTGAGGCTAGACCGTTCGATTAGCGGTAATTGATTTAACGGATAGGATTTCGTCGACGGATGAGGGAGGTAGCGTCTCTACTGCCTTATTTGTTATGGTACGTTCATTTCCTTTTATTTGTGAAAATTTTATCCCCATTTTATGCTCAGGCTAATTGAAGTAGGATAATTGTGAATTTGGATGAAAATGGTGGTCTGTCAATGGAAAATGCTATATATATAAATTTTTTGCTGAAAATGGCAGTTCATATTTACTATTGCAAGTGGA
Source organism: Bassia scoparia (assembly GCA_008642245.1). NCBI lineage: Eukaryota > Viridiplantae > Streptophyta > Magnoliopsida > Caryophyllales > Amaranthaceae > Bassia > Bassia scoparia. The sequence goes on along the minus strand of SNQN01003896.1, from coordinate 47,022 downwards.
CTTTCCACTAATGTAGTGAAGCGTGAAGTGTTTCATTAGATTGATAGATTTTTTTTAGAATTTTGAGACATTCTTTATTGCAGAACTGCATATTATGTCCTTTTATTTGGTTTGGGAAGCTCACTGTGAGGGCAAAGCAATCACACATGCTGCCCGCCTGCTGGCGGGCTGAGTCGAAGTTTTCTATTTGATGATATAGTAGGATCACTGTGATAAACCATTTGGAGTTTTTTTTGGTTTCTATAAAATGAGCTGATGATTGAATTGTATATTGGGTGCATCGGTATAATGGTATTAGTTGCTATGGAGGAGTGCATGTTTTTTTGGTTGGACTTGAAACGGTAAATTTTTTAAGAGTTAGTTAGAAAAAAGGTTTCATGCAGATCTTTCACAAGCAGAGCATACTTTTGGAAAATTGGAAGTACCATATTGGGAATCAACATTGTTTATACTAAGAAGCAAGAAATTTGCAGTATAGTTGTTATGTGGGAGAAATTTTTGCTTGGTAAATGAAGCCATAATTGATAATTGACTCTTAATCTACTGTGCTGCGTCCTGAGAGAAATGATGTGAAGAAATGAGCTTTACTCTGTAGCTGTTCAGTTCACATTTATGTTTACCATGGAACACTGTTCATTAGTTCATAGTACACCTTGCATCCAATTTTAAGTTCCCAATCATTTAATTCCAATGCCTAAATTTGGTTCATTATCTTCCATGTAGTTAACTACAAATGAGGTCTTTTGTTGTCAAGTTTGTAATTGAGTTTCAAGGGTTTGGAAGCTGAGACTTGGATGGTGTGGTCTATTTAAGGAATTATTTTGCCATTTTTGTGAAGCATGAATTGTGGCAAAAACTAATTAATTTGCGTTTTATGAATGCGATTAATTTGGTGGAAAGAGCTGATGAATGCATTTTTCGTTTCTGATATTGCGTTTGATTGGTTCAGTTGCATGACAAGTCTTGAAATATCATAATTTATTTTCAGGTGTTGGTTTCTAAAGTCTTTTTTGTTGGTTTTTATGTTTTTGATGTTCCATGAATGTTATTGACTGTTGGAGAGATAGGAGTTAATAACGGTATACCATGTGAAGTGGATAGATAGTAGTCCATAACAATATATAGAGTATGAGTTTCGGACGATCAGGTAGTCTGTGTAAACAATATATCAGAGTAGAGGTGAGAGGAAGTGGAGAGGGAAGTGCAGATGTATGAGGAAGGAACCTGAATTGCGTTAGAATGGTTCATGTGAGGAAGGCTAGTGAGAGGTGGGGCATGACTTTGATTATTGTGATGTTGAATGAAGTCGTAAAGCACCTTACTTTTTTTTGTTTTTTTTTTTGGGGGGGGGTTTGGATTACGCTACCACCCATAAAGTACTTGCAGTTGCCTTTTATTCCATTCTGATGCTGATCCTATGTGACTAGGATAATGCCAATGGATTATGATGACAACGATACTTCGCGCCATAATCTTCAATTAGCCATGAAGGTAGAACCAGATATCTTCCTCTGCTTTAAGACCCTATGATTTTCCTAAATTCGATTTTGATGACGGCCTTCAAGGACATTTAAGATTTGATAGTCTTGTTGAAACCGAGGTTTTCTTGGGTATCCAAAGTCAAGAAGATAACCAGTGGATAGAAGATTTTTCTCGAAGCACTAATGGAATGGAGTTCAATCCAACTCCAGCTGATTCGTGCTCAATCTCTAGACGTAATAATGTTTGGTCTGAGGCAACATCCTCAGAGTCTGTTGAAATGCTTTTGAAATCTGTTGGCCAGGAAGAAATGATGCCCGTGGCATCCATCACACCAGAGTCTGAGGTTGCTGATGATCAAGGTAGTCTGAGTAAACAGCCAGAAACTAGCAATAAACAAAACGAGAGAAATGATGTATTTGTTGCAGACCCTGAGTCTGCATTACCACTCGATGAAGCTTTTAATAATGATCCTGATTCGAGGAGGAATATTGAAGAGAAACTGGAAGACCCTTTACCTGCTCGTGCAAATGTTGACTCTGCTTGTGGAGAACTTAGTAATATTCATCAAACTGCCTTGTGTGGAGAGGATGGAACWTCAACAAATGAAGCTGAAAATATCGAAGAACCCAAAGCATCAGTTGAAAAGTCTACAGTTTCTAGGATCGAAGGAGATTCTTCAGATTTTTCAGGAAATACTGACAATTTTATTTCTAATATTGTTGAGCCAAGCTTGTCTGAAACCTCTAAACAAAWTAAWCCCWTAATTTCTCATGAAAGCTGCAGCAGTGATGAACAACAAAAGGATGTATCCATCCAGAAWGGAGAGGACACTGAGTCTTTGGAAGGAAAGGCTGGTGGGGTAAGTATTCAGATTGGTACTGGGATTAGCTCTCATGATCTGGATCCAGTTCATGGAGGGGATAGTCAGGACACAAACCTTGCTTCTGTCAGGGAGTCTGAGCTGAAGTCATTTGAAGAAGATGATAAGCACGCCTCATTTACCACTTCAATTCAGACATCAAGAAATGAAGAAGTACTCGCCACAAGTAATGATGCGGATGAGGCTAAAAATGTTGAAGGATGCGGTGATGCCTCTATAATCACTGGAAAGGTATCTGATGTAAACTTACATGTTCATGAAACAAATGTTTCCATTGAAGGGATTCAGGAAAATTTAGTTCAGAGGCAGGATATTGGTAAAATTGAAGAAGCAAATAAAGAAATGTCTACTAGTGACCTTAGGAATGTAGATTCTGAAGATGTTGGAACAATGAAAGTCGATCACTTGACTCAATCACTAGATGTTGGGGGAGGGGTTGATGGTAATAATTCAATTCCTATATTGCAGCATCAAATTTCTGGTGAACTGGAATCAGGTACAGCACTGAGTGTATGATAAGGTTTTTGCTTACCCTTTTGTATTGCAGGTTTTTTATTTAGTGTTTTGGCATAACTCTCTATGAATTGCAAATTATTATGGCTGAACTGCACTAACATGTGTTCATCTGAATCAGCCAATCATTTGTCTCCTCTCACAATGATTGATGCTTCATCAGCATCAAATGATTGCCGTGAGACTGGTCAAAGGGAGCCAGTTGCATTTGGATCGATTCTTCCAGAAAAAGATACTGAAGAAGCTGGAACAAAGAAACCAGACAATGCAATCCCAAGAGCTGAAGTTGAAGTTTCTTCAAAAGCCCACGTTAATGTGGGCAGTGATGGTGTGAGGATCCCGCTTTCAGAATTGGATGCGAAGTCGCATCAACTTGTGGAAAAAGCTGATGATGTGTCCTTCAGTGGAACTCCAGTAGAAGGTGTGATTCCACAACCTCACTCAGATAGCAAGTCAAGTTCGAAGGAGAGTGTTGATGCTCATTTTAAAAGTGACGATGATAATCTMTCCAAATTAATGACCAAGGAGGAAGCAAAGGAGGGAGCACAAACTGCAGGTTATTGTTTATTTTGTAATTTTGGTTTCTTGTCATTAAAAGTCTGTTTGAAAACATACTGATACTCAGTGGTAATTGGTATTAAATGTCAGGATTTGCTGATGAAACCTTCAAAAAGGTTGAATAAGTCTTACATGAATACTTCCCTCAATTTTTCCCAGACTGCATCATTTTATTAAAAGTTTGACATGCCTCTGCATGAATTTTTTTTGACCAGAACTGATCCATACAGATATACCCTAAATTCGTTACTAACATGAGTTCTTTCTCTCTTTTGGTATGTGGTCAATATTTCTTCTTTCTGCCTTCCTCAATTGGTGCCCTAGTCATCTATTGCAACTATAAAAAAAAAAAATACAAACAAAGAAATATGGTTTCTGTAAATACTTTGGTTTATCAAACTTCCTCTTAATGTATGCCTAAGCAATGTGCTACAAATGATTTAAACAAACAGCGTAGAGCTGTCAAATAGGTTGTGTTGTGTGACTTTGTGTCCATTTCATGTTATTCATTGGCTAATCGAGTAATCGTGTTGAAAAACTTTGACAATAGCTTGGCTAGTTTACAAATCGTGTTTTATCCTCAACACTAATGCAAAACTCCAAAAAAATCTTTAAGAATATTTAGTTTATGTGCAATTTTTTACCAATCAATAAATTAATTTCCTAAATAGTATACTCTTCATTAATTAATGACAAAATACATTGTTCCAGTTAGTAATTTTTTTTTTTTAAAAAAGAAAATTTCCTCTTTTAGCTTCTTATACATTTAGCCTTTCCTATATTAAATACAATTAAAGAATTGATTCATGTTTCATCAACTCACACTCTAAAATGTTTAAAAAAATTACAAGATTACGTTAAACGTGTAAGTTCGTGTTAGATTTGGGTTGAAAATCTCAGCACCAACCCAAGTTATTGCACGGTGAAAACCCAACCAAGTTATTAATTGGTAAAAGACTTGTTGACCCACTTATATAAACATATCAAAAAGGCTTTACACTAACCCATTACTTTCGTATCTGATTCTTGTCGTATTGTTGTGTTGTGTCAACTTTTGACAGCTCTAAAATGACGCATAACAGTGCAAGTATATTTGTTTAGAGGATTTATAATGTAAGCTCACCTTTTGAGGAGGCCACTATGATATACGGTTCAAAGATTTGTATAATTGTATGGTGGTGTATTTGTTTGTGGACTTATTGTAATAGTGCTGCCTTCCTTGGCTTGTTTTATTCAAGTTGAAGTCATATGCATGATTTTCCTCTAAATTGTGGACCATATTTCCCCTTTGCACAGAGATTGATAAGGCTTGTTGTGGTTCTCCGACCATCATCAGCTCAAGTGAGCCTTTGTTAACAGAGAAGGATAATGAAGAGGAAGAGAAGGGTTCTCTGGTGAGCAATGAGTTTGTCAAAGATATCAAATCCATTTCCGAGGGCTCCAAAAGAACAGATCTGTCGGGAGAAGACAGCAGCTTCACTTTTAAAGTCAATGCATTGCCAGATACATCTGACATTGCACCTGCAAAAAGTTGGTCTCCATTTCCTGATGTCGAGAAAGGCAAGGTAATACTTATACTGTTATCCTTTGGAATGTTCTAATCTTGTGCACAGAGGAATATCTGATGTCAAAACCCTTAAAATTTAGGAGTATATTTCATTCGATAGACTTCATTTTTAAGTTAAACTATTTTGCTTGATTTTAATRATTGTATTTCTATGAAGGTTGTGGAGGGGACTGTACCTTCTGGCAAGGCTAAGCTGGAAAAGACTCCGTCACAGAAAACTCCCCGCCAGACTCGCGTGTCTGATGGGGAAACTGGAGTTGGGACTTCTAAAGGCACTTCTGAACGTAAAGGACGTCGAGGACCTGCAAAAGGAATGGCAAAGGAAACTATTAAGAAGGGAAGTCAATCAAAGGGTGCAAACAAGGAAAATGCATCTGGAAAAGTGGAMAAAATTTCCAATAATTTATTGAGCACACCTAGTAGTCCACATGCTCAATTTGGGTTAACGCAGGCCTATGGAAATATCGAAGCTAGTAACCAAAAACCATCTGTTGCTGCTGGGGTTCCAACATCAAGTCTTCCTGATTTAAATAGTTCAGCTTCAAACAATAGTATTTCTCAATCCGGCCCGTTTCGACAGCCTTTCACTGACTTGCAGCAAGTTCAATTGCGAGCCCAGATATTTGTTTATGGATCTCTAATGTTGGTTCCTTTCTCTGTCCACCTTCATTTTCTCCAATTTTATCTTGCCTTATGCRGGATGTTTATTATGCTTGGGGAACTAGTTATCAAGCCTATTTATTTCCTTGGTCTTGGTTATCTAGTTGGAACATAAATTCATTACATATGRAGTTTTGCTGTCACCTGTTGTATCTGATATGATTTATTTGTTCTTACAGTCAAGGCACTGCTCCTGATGAGGCCTGTATGGTTTCAGCTTTTGGGGCATCTGGTATGTCCTTGTACATATATGTCAGTTTGTCAAATAATCATTTATTGCTTTTGCAAATTTATATTGCTTTCTAACATTTCTATCTCAGATGTAGGACGTAGCACTTGGGAACCAATTTGGCGAGTTGCTGTTGAAAGAGTTCGAAGTCAAAAGTCTAGTTCTGCTGCAGCCGAAACGCCCTCCCGTTCACACTCAGGTATTATTGGTTAGTTTTTTTGCTTTTGTGTTGTCTTTTTTGGCTGGATTTATTCTCTTATTCTGATCCTATTGTGGTGCACTTCAGGTGCTAGGACATCAGATGCTGTTAAACAAGGCTCACATTTAAGTAAAGTCATCACTACACCCATGAGTAGGGCCAGCAGCAAAGATACCCCTTCAGCAGTTTCAAATCCAATGATTCCTCTGTCATCACCGCTCTGGAACATTGTTACACCTTCTCGTGATAGTTTGGCAGCAGTACACAAAGGTCCTGTTGTGGATTTTCAGCAAGCAATTACACCCGGGCATTCCTTTCAGACTCCACCAATAAGGAATTTTGTAGGCCTTACATCTTGGCCATCTCAAACATGCTTCCCTGGTCCRTTGCTTGCTTCTCCTCAAACTTCTACCTTCAGTTCAAGTGCTCAGTTTCATCCTGTGACTATGACTGAAACAGTGAAATTAACTCCTGTTAAAGATACATCAGCTGTTTTAGCTTCTAGTGTKAAGCATATGGCTTCTAGTCCAACTGTGCACACTGTTAGTCCCTGTCCGGCATTGGATGGAGTTTCTCCTCTTCAGGACCCTAAATCAAAAGCCTTGGGAGAACAGCATTCCGTAGATACAAAGCCTAGGAAGAGGAAAAAAGTTCCCGCTTCCAATTTCAGCCAGGTCTCTTTAGTCTCCGAAGCTCAGCCTCAACCAGTGGTGGTTTCAGATGTTACAAATCTTCCACCCTCGCCCATAGGTGTTTCAACTCCTGTTTGTCGGGGTTCGGATGTTATTCTGAGCAAACCTGTTGCTGATGCTTCAAGATTCTCTTCCATCATNCAAATACTTTCTCTCTCTTCTCACTTGCTTTCTTTCTCATCTCTTCGTTTTCGCCGGAAACTTGCACCGCCGTTGTTGGTGTTCATTTTGCGACGCTTTTAAGTAAGTTCGTGAGTAAATTAGGGTTTTCATTCGCTGTTATTGGAATTCATTTCTATCATTTTTTGCGACGGTTTATTAGATTGAGTTGAGTTTGAGTTTGAGTTGAGTTAACCCTAGAAATTTTTTGTGTGTTTTGTTGTTTGAAGMTTGAGAGCTGATGACCGTTCGATTAGCGGAGTATTGAATTTAACGGATAGGATTTCGTCGACGGATGGAGGGAGGTAGCGTCTCTACTGCCTTATTTGTTATGGTACTGTTCATTTTCCTTTTATTTTGTGAAAATTTTATCCCCATTTTATGCTCAGGCTAAATTGAAGTAGGATTAATTGTGAATTTGGATGAAAATGGTGGTCTGTCAATGGAAAATGCTATATATATAATTTTTTGCTGAAAATGGCAGTTCATAATTACTATTGCAAGTGGACTTTCCACTAATGTAGTGAAGCGTGAAGTGTTTCATTAGATTTGATAGATTTTTTTTAGAATTTTGAGACATTCTCTATTGCAGAACTGCATATTATTGTCCTTTTATTTGGGTTTGGAAGCTCACTGTGAGGGCAAAGCATACACACATCGCTGCCCGCCTGCTGGCTGGGCTGAGTCGAAGTTTTCTATTTGATGATATAGTAGGATCACTGTGATAGGAACCAATTTGGAGTTTTTTTTGGTTTCTATAAAATGAGCTGATGATTGAATTGTATATTGGGTGCATCGGTATAATGGTATTAGTTGCTATGGAGGAGTGCATTGTTTTTTTTGGTTTGACTTGAAACGGTAAATTTTTTAAGAGTTAGTTAGAAAAAAGGTTTCATGCAGATCTTTCACAAGCAGAGCATACTTTTGGAAAATTGGAAGTACCCATATTGGGGAATCAACATTGTTTATACTAAGAAGCAAGAAATTTGCAGTATAGTTGTTATGTGGYAGAAATTTTTGCTTTGGTAAATGAAGCCATAATTGATAATTGACCTTAATCTACTTGGCTGCGTCCTGAGAGAATGATGTGAAGAAATGAGCTTTACTCTGTAGCTGTTCAGTTCACATTTATGTTTACCATGGAACACTGTTCATTAGTAATTAGATTCATAGTACACCTTTGCATCCAATTTTAAGTTCCCAATCATTTAATTCCAATGCCTAAATTTGGTTTATATTTTCATGTAGTTAACTACAAATGAGGTCTTTTGTTGTAAGTTTGTAATTGAGTTTCAAGGGTTTGGAAGCTGAGACTTGGATGGTGTGTCTATTTAAGGAATTATTTTGCATTTTTGTGAAGCATGAATTGTGCAAAAACTAATTAATTGCGTTTTATGAATGCGATTAATTGGTGAAAGAGCTGATGAATGCATTTTTCGTTTCTGATATTGCGTTTGATGGTTCATGTTGCATGACAAGTCTGAAATACATAATTTATTTTCAGGTGTGGTTTCTAAAGTCTTTTTTTGTTGGTTTTTATGTTTTGATGTTCCATGAATGTTATTGACTGTTGGAGAGATAGGAGTTAATAACGGTATACCATGTGAAGTGGATAGATAGTAGTCCATAACAATATATTAGAGTATGAGGTTTCGGACGATCAAGGTAGTCTGTGTAAACAATATATCAGAGTATGAGGTGAGAAGGAAGTGGAGAGGGAAGTGCAGATGTATGAGGAAGGAACCTGATATTGCGTTAGATGGTTCATGTCGAGGAGGCTAGTCGAGAGGTGGGCATGACTTTTGATTATTGTGATGTTTTGGAATGGAGTCGTAAAGCACTTTACTTTTTTTTGTTTTTTTTTTTTGGGGGGGGGGGATTTGGATTACGCTACACCATACAAGTACTTGCAGTTCCTTTTATTCCATTCTGAGCTGATCCTATGTACTAGGGTATGCCAATGATTATGATGACAACGATACTTCGCGCCATAATCTTCAATTAGCCAGTGAAGGTAGAACCAGATCTTCCTCTGCTTTAAGACCTATGATTTTCCTAATTCGATTTTGATGACGGCCTTCGGACATTTAAGATTTGATAGTCTTGTTGAAACCGAGGTTTTCTTGGGTATCCAAGTCAAAGAAGATAACCAGTGGATAGAGATTTTCTCGAAGCACTAATGGAATGGAGTTCAATCCAACTCCAGCTGATTCGTGCTCATCTCTAGACGTAATATGTTTGGTCTGGGCAACATCCTCAGAGTCTGTTGAAATGCTTTTGAAATCTGTTGGCCAGGAAGAAATGATGCCCGTGGCAATCCATCAACCAGAGTCTGAGGTTGCTGATGATCAAGGTAGTCTGAGTAAACAGCCAGAAACTAGCAATAAACAAACGAGAGAAATGATGTATTTGTTGCAGACCCTGAGTCTGCATTACCACTCGATGAAGCTTTTAATTGATCCTGATTCGAGGAGGATATTGAAAGAAACTGGAAGACCCTTTACCTCTCGTGCAAATGTTGACTCTGCTTGTGGAGAATTAGTAATATTCATCAACTGCCTTGTGTGGAGAGGATGGAACTTCAAAAAATGAAGCTGAAAATATCGAAGAACCAAAGCATCAGTTGAAAAGTCTACAGTTTCTAGGATCGAAGGAGATTCTTCAGATTTTCAGGAAATACTCGAATTTTATTTCTAATATTGTTGAGCCAAGCTTTCTGAAACCTCTAAACAAATAATCCCATAATTTCCTCATGAAAGCTGCAGCAGTGATGAACACAAAAGGATGTATCCATCCAGAATGGAGAGAACACTGAGTCTTTGGAAGGAAGGCTGGTGGGGTAATATTCAGATTGGTACTGGATTAGCTTCATGATCTGGATCCAGTTCATGGAGGGATAGTC
>SNQN01003896.1:18807-37156 GCA_008642245.1 Bassia scoparia | reverse complement strand
TGCTCATATCTTTAACAATGTAATGAAATGTATGAGTCTTATATTGGAGTCGAGTAAGTCATTTTGCAGGTACAATAGTTAACAGAAGCAGTTGGGATTTTGGGATTGTGTTGTATTGAGCAGTATATGTAATATGTAATATGTAATTGATGATTTTGGTCTGAGTTTGGGATCAGTTGTATAATATAGTATTGTTAAGTGGTTATGAACACCACAATTGGGTTTTCTTTTGTTTCTAATAGGTGTCATAACTCGGTATGTCCAGTTTTAGAGATGTTGTCCGTTTGTTTTCTCGTCTTCGTATGTTGTATGTACTCAGCTTTGCTGATTGCGTGTTTTTGTGTTTTGTGTATTGTCCACATTTTCTTCTTTTGGTGGACTCGTGTGATGTCCTTATTTCATTTGAAAATTATGGGGAGTAGACTTTTTCACGGATTGTGCAGGTTGTTGATGGCTATACATGCTCATTGCAACGTTGGGTTATGGGAGTGTTCGATGTTATATTCTTGACTGCTGTTTAATGTTCCGTCTGAAAATTTAGTATTTTATAATGGATAAAATGGTTTTCAGGTTTCATTAGTTTGCCAAATATTTATCCTCGATTTTTAATAAAGGGCCAAAGTTGGTTCCATGTACGGTTTTAAATTCTTTGATAGATTTCCTAAAGTTTTGTTATTTGGTTTAGTCATTTTCCGCTGCAATATTCTGAATAAGCCAAACGTTTTCACTCTGGCGATAACATGTCAATAGTTCTCCGTATCTTCAATTATATTTCACAGGAAAAAGGGAGAATATTGGGTGTTACAATACTGCTTCTTTCCCTTGTTCTAAACTCTGCTCAAACCGCTACTACATCATCCAACGCCGCCGCGCTATCACCAATTGCATCCACCACCAATCGCCGCGCAGCATCACCAATATCGCATCACCACAACCACCGCGTCAATAGTTGCCATCACCGTCGTTGCATAAGTCAACCCTAGTTTTCATTTTTTTCAATTTGAATGAATGTTGTTAACTAATTATTTAGATTGAATGTTGATGAATTATTCTAAAATTCAGATATCATATTCAATTTGAGCCTAAATTTAGCTTTAGCATTTGATTCAATGGAATCAATTAATTAAAGTACAGTACGATACTCGTATGAAGTTTTTTGGGAAAGCAATTTTTCTCAAAGTTTTTTTTAATATAAAAATCCAAATATCGCTATTCAAGATAGCGTTTTCTTCTGAATATCACTATTTTGGATAGCGATTTACACAATAGTATTGCCTAAATTGCAGGCACATAACGCTATTTAAGATAGCGTTTTATGAGACAAAATCGCTATTTCAGATAGCGTTTTTGCGTCCTTTAAAAAAAAATTATAACTTGTTTGATCCTACGTGGCGGTATACACGTAAATAGTTTCCGATCCGAAACAAATTGGTAATTTGGAACTAAAAAACAATATTTGGGAAAAAAATTCACAAAAGCTTGGTACTAAGAATTAAAGCATAAACAACAAGTGTCACATAATAGACTCAAAATTATTAAAAATCTACTGAATGAATCTAAAAATTAATTACACAATTGACATGGCTAGGGTGTCCGATACAACACGATAACTAAATCTTGTAATAATAAACATTTCACCTGGACATTAATCTTCATAAACTCCTAAAATCAATCGTATCAAACACGTTCCAATTCAAAAAACCAACCCCAAAAAGACCATGTTACCCTTAAAAACATCCACAAGATTCTGACCAACCCAACTCCCTTGCCACGTGCATATCATGTGACTCCACCTCGATGATAACCCCAAAATTCATCACAATCCTTCATCGCTCCAACCTAAAAAAACCCTAATCTCACTAAACCAGTCACCAAACTCCCTTCACCAACCAATCACAGCGCTTCTTTTAGCCACTGTCACCCACTCCCGTCACCCGCATGGTCAATCACAGTTGACTCCCATGATTAGCCTCCACTTCTTGATCCAACGAACATAATCCCGCCACGTGTCCTATTCCTTCGATTCTCACCCGTTGGATCTTACCATTTAATTTTCGTTCACTTTTTTCAATGAATTATATTCACTCGTTTTTTAAATTTCTCTCACTCTATTTCTGCTTTCTCTTAATTATTATATTTTTGCTTAATTCTGCAAATACTTTCTCTCTCTCTCACTGCTTCTTCTCATCTCTTCGTTTTCGCCGGAAACTGTGCACCGCCGTTGTTGGTGTTCATTTTGCGACGCTTTTAAGTAAGTCGTGAGTAAATTAGGGTTTTCATTCGCTGTTATTGGAATTCATTTCTATCATTTTTTGCGACGGTTTATTAGATTGAGTTGAGTTTGAGTTTGAGTTGAGTTAACCCTAGAAATTTTTTTGTGTTTGTTGTTTGAAGTTTGAGAGCTGATGACCGTTCGATTAGCGGAGTATTGAATAACGGATAGGATTCGTCGACGGATGGAGGGAGGTAGCGTCTCTACTGCCTTATTTGTTATGGTACTGTTCATTTTCCTTTTATTTTGTGAAAATTTATCCCCATTTTATGCTCAGGCTAAATTGAAGTAGGATTATTGTGAATTTGGATGAAAATGGTGGTCTGTCAATGGAAAATGCGTATATATATATATTTTGCTGAAAATGGCAGTTCATCATAATTACTATTGCAAATGGACTTTCCACTAATGTAGTGAAGCGTGAAGTGTTTCATTAGATTTGATAGATTTTTTTTAGAATTTTGAGACATTCTCTATTGCAAACTGCATATTATTGTCCTTTTATTTGGGTTTGAAGCTCACTTGAGGGCAAAGCATACACACATCGCTGCCCGCCTGCTGGCTGGGCTGAGTCGAAGTTTTCTATTTGATGATATAGTGATCACTGTGTAGGAACCAATTTGGAGTTTTTTTGGTTTCTATAAAATGAGCTGATGATTGAATTGTATATTGGGTGCATCGGTATAAATGGTATTAGGCTATGGAGGAGTGCATTGTTTTTTTTGGTTTGACTTGAAACGGTAAAATTTTTAAGAGTTAGTTAGAAAAAAGGTTTCATGCAGATCTTTCACAAGCAGAGCATACTTTTGGAAAATTGGAAGTACCCATATTGGAATCAACATGTTTATATACTAAGAAGCAAGAAATTTGCAGTATAGTTGTTATGTGGGAGAAATTTTTGCTTTGGTAAATGAGCCATAATTGATAATTGACCTTAATCTACTTGGCGCTCCTGAGAGAAATGATGTGAAGAAATGAGCTTTACTCTGTAGCTGTTCAGTTCACATTTATGTTTACCATGGAACACTGTTCATTAGTTCATAGTACACCTTTGCATCCAATTTTAAGTTCCCAATCATTTAATTCCAATGCCTAAATTTGGTTTATACTTTCATGTAGTTAACTACAAATGAGGTCTTTTGTTGTCAAGTTTGTAATTGAGTTTCAAGGTTTGGAAGCTGAGACTTGGATGGGTGTCTATTTAAGGAATTATTTTGCATTTTGTGAAGCATGAATTGTGCAAAAACTAATTAATTTGCGTTTTATGAATGCGATTAATTGGTGAAAGAGCTGATGAATGCATTTTTCGTTTCTGATATTGCGTTTGATGGTTCATGTTGCATGACAAGTCTGAATATCATAATTTATTTTCAGGTGTGGTTTCTAAAGTCTTTTTTTGTTGGTTTTTATGTTTTGATGTTCCATGAATGTTATTGACTGTTGGAGAGATAGGAGTTAATAACGGTATACCATGTGAAGTGGATAGATAGTATGTCCATAACAAATATTAGAGTATGAGGTTTCGGACGATCAAGGTAGTCTGTGTAAACAATATATCAGAGTATGAGGTGAGAAGAAGTGGAGAGGAAGTGCAGATGTATGAGGAAGGAACCTGATATTGCGTTAGATGGTTCATGTCGAGGAAGGCTAGTCGAGAGTGGGCATGACTTTTGATTATTGTGATGTTTTGAATGGAGTCGTAAAGCACCTACTTTTTTTTGTTTTTTTTTTTTGGGGGGGGGGGATTTGGATTACGCTACACCATACAAGTACTTGCAGTTGCCTTTTATTCCATTCTGATGCTGATCCTATGTACTAGGGATATGCCAATGGATTATGATGACAACGATACTTCGCGCCATAAATCTTCAATTAGCCAGTGAAGGTAGAACCAGTTCCTCTGCTTTAAGACCTCTTGATTTTCCTAAATTCGATTTTGATGACGCCTTCAAGGACATTTAGATTTGATAGTCTTGTTGAACCGAGGTTTTCTTGGGTATCCAAAGTCAAGAAGATAACCAGTGGATAGAATTTTCTCGAAGCACTAATGGAATGGAGTTCAATCCAACTCCAGCTGATTCTGCTCATCTCTAGACGTAATAATGTTTGGTCTGAGGCAACATCCTCAGAGTCTGTTGAAATGCTTTTGAAATCTGTTGGCCAGGAAGAAATGATGCCCGTGGCATCCATCACCACCGAGTCTGAGGTTGCTGATGATCAAGGTAGTCTGAGTAAACACAAGAACTAGCAATAAACAAAAAACGAGAGAAATATGTATTTGTTGCAGACCTGAGTCTGCATTACCACTCGATGAAGCTTTTAATAATGATCCTGATTCGAGAGAATATTGAAGAGAAACTGGAAACCCTTTACCTGCTCGTGCAAATGTTTTGACTCTGCTTGTGGAGAACTTAGTAATATTCATCAACTGCCTTTTGTGGAGAGGATGGAACTTCAACAAATGAAGCTGAAAAATCGAAGAACCCAAAGCATCAGTTGAAAAGTCTACAGTTTCTAGGATCGAAGGAGATTCTCAGATTTTTCAGGAAATACTGACAATTTTATTTCTAATATTGTTGAGCCAAGCTTTTGAAACCTCTAAACAAATAATCCCTAAATTTCTCATGAAAGCTGCAGCAGTGATGAACAACAAAAGGATGTATCCATCCAGAAGGAGAGGACACTGAGTCTTTGGAAGGAAAGGCGGTGGGTAAGTATTCAGATTGGTACTGGGATTAGCTTCATGATCTGGATCCAGTTCATGGAGGGATAGTCAGGACACAAACCTTGCTTCGTCAGGGAGTCTGAGCTGAAGTCATTTGAGAAGATGATAAGCACGCCTCATTTACCACTTCAATTCAGACATCAAGAAATGAAAAAGTACTCGCCACAAAATGATGCGGATGAGGCTAAAAATGTTGAAGGATGCGGTGATGCCTCTATAATCACTGGAAGGTATCTGATGTAAACTTACATGTCATGAAACAAAGATGTTCCATTGAAGGGATTCAGGAAAATTTGGTTCAGAGCAGGATATTGGTTAAAATTGAAGAAGCAAATAAAGAAATGTTACTAGTGACCTTAGGAATGTAGATTCTGAAGATGTTGGAACAATGAAGTCGATCACTTGACTCAATCACTAGATGTTGGGGAGGGTTGATGGTAATAATTCAATTCCATATTGCAGCATCAAATTTCTGGTGAACTGGAATCAGGTACAGCACTGAGTGTATGATAAGGTTTTTGCTTACCCTTTTGTATTGCAGTTTTTTATTTAGTGTTTGGCATAACTCTCTATGAATTGCAATTTTATGGCTGAACTGCACTAACATGTGTTCATCTGAATCAGCCAATCATTTGTCTCCTCTTCACAATGATTGATGCTCATCAGCATCAAAATGATTGCCGTGAGACTGGTCAAAGGGAGCCAGTTGCATTGGATCGATTCTTCCAGAAAAAGATACTGAAGAAGCTGGAACAAAGAAACCAGACAATGCAATCCCAAGAAGCTGAAGTTGAAGTTTCTTCAAAAGCCCACGTTAATGTGGGCAGTGATGTGTGAATCCCGCTTTCAGAATTGGATGCGAAGTCGCATCAACTTGTGGAAAAAGCTGATGATGTGTCCTTCAGTGGAACTCCAGTAGAAGGTGTGATTCCACAACCTCACTCAGATAGCAAGTCAAGTTCGAAGGAGAGTGTTGATGCTCATTTTAAAAGTACGATGATAATCTGTCCAAATTAACACAGGGAAAGCAAGGAGAGGGAGCAACAAACTGCAGGTTATTGTTTATTTGTAATTTTGGTTTCTTCATTAAAAGTCTGTTTGAAAAACATACTGAATACTCAGTGTAATTGTATTAAATGTCAGGATTTGCTGTGAACCTTCAAAAGTTGAATAAGTCTTACATGAATATCTCCTCAATTTTTTCCCCAGACTGCATCATTTTTATTAAAAAGTTTACATGCCTCTGCATGAATTTTTTTTGACCAGAAACTGTCCATACCAGATATACCCTAAATGTCGTTACTAACATGAGTTCTTTCTCTCTTTGGTATGGTGGTCAATATTTCTTCTTTCTGCCTTCCATCAATCTGGTGCCCTAGTCATCTATTGCACTATAAAAAAAAAAAAATACACAACAAAGAAATATGGTTTCTGTAAATACTTTGGTTTATCAAATTCCTCTTAATGTATGCCTAAGCAATGTGCTACAAATGATTTAAACAACAGCGTAGAGCTGTCAAATAGTTGTGTTGTGTGACTTTGTGTCCATTTCATGTTATTCATGGCTAATCGAGTAATCGTGTTGAAAAACTTTGACAATAGCTTTGGCTAGTTTTACAAATCGTGTTTTATCCTCACACTAATGCAAAACTCCAAAAAAATCTTTAAGAATATTTAGTTTATGTGCAATTTTTACCAATCAATAAATTAATTTTCCTAAATAGTTATACTCTTCATTAATTAATGACAAAATACATTTTCCAGGTTAGTAATTTTTTTTTTTTAAAAAAAGAAAATTTCCTCTTTTAGCTCTATTACATTAGCCTTTCCTATATTAAATACAATTAAAGAATTGAATTCATGTTATTCAACTCACACTCTAAAATGTTTAAAAAAATTACAAAGATTACGTTAAACGTGTAAGTCGTTGTTTAGATTGGGTTGAAAATCAGCACCAACCCAAGTTATTGCACGGTGAAAACCCAACCAAGTATTAATTGGTAAAAGACTTGTGACCCACTTTATAAACATATCAAAAGCTTTACACTAACCATTACTTTCGTATCTGATTCTTGTCGTATTGTTGTTTTGTCAACTTTTGACAGCTCTAAAATGACGCATAACAGTGCAAGTATATTGTTTAGAGGATTTATAATGTAAGCTCACCTTTTGAGGGGCCACTATGATATACGGTTCAAAGTGTTTAAATTGTATGGTGTGTATTTGGTTGTGGACTTATTGTAATAGTGCTGCCTTCCTTGGCTTGTTTTATTCAAGTTGAAGTCTATGCATGATTTCCTCTAAATTGTGGACCATATCCCCTTTGCACAGAGATTGATAAGGCTTGTTGTGTTTCCTGACCATCATCAGCTCAAGTGAGCCTTTGTTAACAGAGAAGGATAATGAAGAGAAGAGAAGGGTTCTCTGGAGCAATGATTTGTCAAGAATCAAATCCATTTCCGAGGGCTCCAAAAGAACAGATCTGTCGGGGAGAAGACAGCAGCTTCACTTTTAAAGTCAATGCATTGCCAGATTACATCTGACATTGCACCTGCAAAAAGTTGGTCTCCATTTCCTGATGTCGAGAAAGCAAGGTAATACTTATACTGTTACCTTTGGAATGTTCTAATCTTGTGCACAGAGGAATATCTGATGTCAAAACCCTTAAAATTTAGGAGTATATTTCATTCGATAGACTTCATTTTTAAGTTAAACTATTTTGCTTGATTTAATCAATTGTAATTTCTATGAAGGTGTGAGGGGACTTTACCTTCTGGCAAGGCTAAGCTGGAAAAGATCCGTCACAGAAAACTCCCCGCCAGACTCGCGTGTCTGGATGGGGAAACTGGAGTTGGACTTCTAAAGGCACTTCTGAACGTAAAGGACGTCGAGGACCTGCAAAAGAATGGCAAGAAACTATTAAGAAGGGAAGTCAATCAAAGGGTGCAACAAGGAAAATGCATCTGGAAAAGTGGATAAAATTTTCCAATAATTTATTGAGCACACCTAGTAGTCCACATGCTCAATTTGGGTTAACGCAGGCCTATGGAAATATCGAAGCTAGTAACCAAAAACCATCTGTGCTGCTGGGGTCCAACATCAAGTCTTCCTGATTAAATAGTTCAGCTTCAAACAATAGTATTTCTCAATCCGGCCCGTTTCGACAGCCTTTCACTGACTTGCAGCAAGTTCAATTGCGAGCCCAAATATTTGTTTATGGATCTCTTAATTTGGTCCTTTCTCTGTCCACCTTCATTTTCTCCAATTTTATCTTGCCTTATGCTGGATGTTTATTATGCTTGGGGAACTAGTTATCAAGCCTATTTATTTCCTTGTCTTGGTTTATCTAGTTGGAACATAAATTCATTACATATGTATTTTGCTGTCACCTGTTGTATCTGATATGATTTATTTGTTCTTACAGTCAAGGCACTGCTCCTGATGAGGCCTGTATGGTTTCAGCTTTTGGGCATCTGGTATGTCCTTGTACATATATGTCAGTTGTCAAATAATCATTTATTGCTTTTGCAAATTTATATTGCTTTCTAACATTTCTATCTCAGATGTAGACGTAGCACTTGGGAACCAATTTGGCGAGTTGCTGTTGAAAGAGTTCGAAGTCAAAAGTCTAGTTCTGCTGCAGCCGAAACGCCCTCCCGTCACACTCAGGTATTATGGTAGTTTTTGCTTTTGTGTTTGTCTTTTTTGGCTGGATTATTCTCTTATCTGATCCTATTGTGTGCACTTCAGGTGCTAGACATCAGATGCTGTTAAACAAGGCTCACATTTAAGTAAATCATCACAACACCCATGAGTAGGGCCAGCAGCAAAGATACCCCTTCAGCAGTTTCAAAATCCAATGATCCTCTGTCATCACCGCTCTGGAACATGTTACACTTCTCGTGATAGTTTGGCAGCAGTACACAAAGGTCCTGTTGTGGATTTTCAGCAAGCAATTACACCCGGCATTCCTTCAGACTCCACCAATAAGGAATTTGTAGGCCTTACATCTTGGCCATCTCAAACATGCTTCCTGTCCTTTGCTGCTTCTCCTCAAACTTCTACCTTCAGTTCAAGTGCTCAGTTCATTCCTGTACTATGACTGAAAACAGTGAAATTAACTCCTGTTAAAGATACATCAGCTGTTTTAGCTTCTAGTGTCAAGCATATGGCTTCTAGTCCAACTGTGCACACTGTTAGTCCCTGTCCGCATTGGATGGAGTTCTCCTCTTCAGGACCCTAAATCAAAAGCCTTGGAGAACAGCATTCCGTAGATACAAAGCCTAGGAAGAGGAAAAAAAGTTCCCGCTTCCAATTTCAGCCAGGTCTCTTTAGTCTCCGAAGCTCAGCCTCAACAGTGGTGGTTTCAGATTACAATCTTCCACCCTCGCCCATAGTGTTTCACTCCTGTTTGTCGGGGTTCGGATGTTATTCTGAGCAAACCTGTTGCTGATGCTTTCAAGATTCTCTTCCATCATCAATGAATCATACTAAGAAAGATGATTCAAATACAGGAAAAGCTGCTTCATGCTCAGAAGATACTTTGAGTAAAGTTGCAGAAGCTAAGAGTCATGCAGAAGATGCTGCAGATCTTGCCARTGCTGCTGTTAGTCATTGTGAAGATTTGTGGAGCCAGTTGGCAATGCAWAAGGACTCTGGATTAACGTCAGAAACTGAAGCCAAATTAACTTCAGCAGCAGTTGCAATTGCAGCTGCTGCATCAGTTGCTAAAGCAGCTTCGGCTGCTGCTAAAATTGCTTGTAACGCTGCACTGCAGGCAAAGCTGATGGCTGACGAGGCTTTTCTTTTTGMTAGAACTAGCGGTGTGCTCTCATCTACTGGGAAATCTTCCAATGATATAGGAACTGCTACACCAGCTTCCATTTTAAAGAGTAATAATGTTGCCGATCAACCAAGCTCAATACTTGTAGCTGCAAAAGAAGCTGCTAAGAGAAGGGTTGAAGCAGCTTCTGCTGCATCTCGACAAGCTGAAAACTTGGATGCAATAGTGAAAGCCGCAGAGCTTGCTGCAAAAGCTGTTTCCCAAGCTGGGAAAATTGTGACAATGGTTGAGCCTTTGCCTTTGAATGAGTTAATTAAATATGGTCCAGAGGGTTACTCGAAATCACCTCAATCTTCTGCTTTGTTGGCTGAAAAAGTGAGAGATGGAAACTTGGAACAGTCAGGTGCTGTTAGTTTAGTAAAGGCAGCTAATATACCTGCTATTGATCCAGCAGAGAAGTCTGTAGAGAAAGGACGGTCTAAAAGTACAAATGATGTGCATGTATCAGAGGGATTGAATGGCTCATTAAATGCCTCTTTGAGTTTGTCAGATGGCATCTTGGGCTCACAACATTTAGGGAAAAAGGACTTCAAATTTGGGATAGACCATAAAGCTTCCGATGCTTCTAATTCTGAACCTGATGCTCTCGAGTCAAGCACTAATTTTAAAAATGATCGCAATGAATTTACCGCACATCCCGAGGATGGCATAAAGGAGGGTTCTCTTGTTGAGGTTTGTGCCAATTAGGGTCTGGCAAATTTCTTCATATCTTTCAGTGTGCTCATTCGGAGAGGCAGCATCTGAGCTTTTCTTCCTCTCTCTTTCTATGGGCTTTTTCTAAAAAAATCTTATTCCTTTTTTCTTTCCTTATGGTTGTTTTTGTCTGTGTTTTCATGAAAGGTCTTCAAGCCAGGAAATGGTCTGAAGTCTGCCTGGTATACTGCGAATTTATTAACTTTAGAAGATGGAAAAGCTTATGTATGCTACAATGATCTTATGTCGGAAGAAGGTATATTAATATTCTGCTCTTAGTATGGCTTTAGTTGTTTACTCCCCCTTGCGGAACTAATACTGAAATTTAATAAATGATGAGCTGTATTATGGTGTGATTTTGCGCATATTTCTCATCTGGTTTCCTTTTGCACAAAACTTAGATACTTCGTAAGATGTATATGTTTATAATTATAAAAGTAATAATCTTATGAATATTGACAAATAATACGTATAATCGAAGAAAACCAATTTTAGATGGAAATAGTTTGAAGTGGGTAACTCGCTTCCACATTTGTGTCAGAGGTGTGTAGTATCATGTGTGCTTCATTGTAACAAACTGCACCCTTTGCTGTTTGAAATCATGGTGCTATCACCTCTTTTATTCTTGCAGTAGGTTTTTTTCAAATCTTCAGTATGTGGTTGCATATTGTCTGTCAGTTCATAGTATCAGTTATCTTCGGTGAAGTGAAACGTTGCCCTCTTCTTTTCTGTCTTTTACATCCTTTATCCTTATTCCTTTTTTTTTTTTGGACTTTAAGCTATTTGGGTTTTCTGTGATTTAATGTAATGTTATTTTCATGCTTTTAACCTAGGCTCTGGACATCTTCAAGAATGGGTAACTCTTGAATGTGAAGTGGATAAAGCACCTATCATCCGCCCTGCCCATCCTTTGTCTTCCCTGCAATATCAGCAAACAAGAAAGAGACGCAGGGCTGCTCTTGGAGATTATGCTTGGTGTGTTGGCGATAAGGTTGATGTGTGGATTGATGACTGGTAACCTACTGCATTTTACCCTAATTGTTAATTTCCATTATAAGACCTTGATCTTTGCACCCTTTGTTTATGCTTTCAAGTCTTGTCTAGCGTGATCCACAAATAATGTTATCCTTTTGTCCGCCCTCCCTTTTTTTCTGATTAGTTTTGTTTTTTAATGGAACTCTTGCTGATTGTTTCGTACTCTCTCCGTTGTTTATTAGTTGTTCCATACCCATTTGCGCACGAGTTTAAAGATAGAAGTATAGTAAAAGAGTGAGTAAATAGGTAAAAATTCGAAGCGAGTTAGATTAAAGAAAAATTGTGAATGAAAAAATTTGAGAAAATGTAATGAATGGTTGAATAGGGAAGTGTAATGATTGTTGAATTGAGTAAAATAATCATTATATGTCAGAGTAATTAAAATAGGTAAAAAGTAAAAAATATAAATTTTTTTGAACAACTATTGAAAACAACCAAAAAAGAAAGAAGAAACTAAAAAAAAATGGAGGAGAGTACCAATTAGGTATAGGTTAACTGGTTGTGATAAAGATTCTCTGCAATTAGTTTTGAGTCGTGGTAGTAATAGACTAATAGTTATGGGAATTTCCTCAGGGTTTGCCTAATAGCTCTTATTACACTTGAGGTTCATTGATAGGATCATAAACCTGAGGTCAGATTATAATAGCTCACGTAAAAATTATACTACGCCTTTATTTATACTGATGCCTGTTAGTTTAACTTATTTAAACCCTAAAAAAATCTTTAAAAAAAAAATTAAAAAATCAAAAAATTTAAAAAACAAAACCTTCTCCTCCTTCATCCTTCAACCTCTTCTACCCTTCTACCTCCTTCATCCTCAAACTAATTAGCTACATTAAACTGGAAAATTAATTCAAAAGACAGTCATAAACAATCATCTCATATCTATAAGAATAAGCATTCATCTAGTTCCAGTATATAAAAAAAATAGCAAAATTCATCTCATATCTTCTCTCTACCTTTTTTTCTTTGTGTGGATCTGGTAAAAATGGAGCCAACAAAAACATTCGATTTACCTTCTCACTCAAAAATTTCATCCATCTTCATTCTCGTTCTTCTGATCTATGGAGCAGCCCAAAAACTCCGGAAGGTGTGGATTCTTAATCTGAACCCGAAAGAACGAATTCATGCATTGGCTCGAATTCGATTGTGTTCGATTCTAGATTTCTCAAATCTAACCTTCATTCTGTTCGAAAATTTTGTGGGTTGACATAGAGTCGTCTTCATTCTGCGTTATTTCCTGGTTCCTGTTTTGTTTCGTCGAGTTTTATAGTTGTTTGCGTTCGATACATTTTTATTTTTGTGCCTTGGCTGTGTTCTGTTAAATTGCCGGATTTGAGTTGATGTGGATTGCCGTGTGGAGTGTCTTGTGGTTGTAGGTGTGAGCTGGATGGCAGTGTGTGATGTTGCTGTCAGGTTGATGAGATGGCTTCTAGTGTTAGGGTTGGCTTTTGTACTGGTTGGGTAAGTGCTGTCATGGTCAATTTTAATAGTAGAATTATTATAAGAGTTATTAATTATTAAGGGTTTAATTAGTTATTTAAGTGTAATACTTCCTCCGTTTTTTTTAGCTGCCCAAGTTTGATTTTGTGCACTTTATGTCACAGGAATCACTCTTACAAGTTTTGCTTTACACGTAAATGAAAAATATAGTCAAATGATCTCGTTAGATTCGCCTCGTTAAATAATATATTATATCTAGTTTTATAATTTTCATAATCATTAATTTATATAATAACGTCAAAAGGTGTGTCTCGGCAAAGTTGTTTTGTGACCGCGCATCTAAAAAAAAACGGAAAGAGTATTATGTTAAGTTAATTGATGGAAAAGTAACGTTTAGTATTTTTTAACGGAAAAACTAACGTTAGGCTTACTAGCTATATACCACTACTCGGACCCGGGTGTAAAAGCTATGTAGTCAAAAGCCTCAGTAAATGAAATTTCCCATAGTATGTATATTGCAAAGATTACATTCTCTCCCTATTACTGTTTTTAGAAATAAATCATTTTTGCAATTCCTGCAATTCCTATTGAATCTTTAGAATATTTATTTTTAGCTACTCTTAATACTTAATCTGCTTGATTTACAATTTTACTCTTCTTATTTTATTCCAATAAGAATTGAAACATAATCGGTGACTAAATTTTGAATCGTAAAATCGAAGATTTTATAGATTTGATTGTCTTATTTTAGATTAACACGCACTACCCAAGCTAATCATTCCCAACAAGGGTGCTATGGTATGTAGCTTGCCCCAAATATGATGGTTGATTGTATGCGCCACTTTTTCAAATGTTTACTATGAAATGTCTATCTTCAATCCAAGGAGTAATATGTAGTGGAGATTTCCAATTTTGCCTTATGCCTTATACTGTGGAAAGCCACTTATAATAACCAATGATCAAGCTGATTGTTGCCTTATGATTTTTCAGATATTCTGTTTTCTCCATTTTGCACTGAAGAGGTGCTGAACAATTCTTCACCTGATAGTGCTAAAAATAATTGAAATATCCTCATTGTTTTGGAGGTGGACACTGTACAGTGTACACTTTTCACGACAAGCTGACCCAAAGCCAACATAACCAGCTTCTTCATGCCTTARCAGTTATCACAATATCACCTCTACAGATACCCCTAGTTCTCCTGTTTGTGCCAAAGAGGTTCTGAACAATTGCCTTCACTTGAATGCTGGAACAAATTCAAAATATAGTCAATGTCTGTGGAGTGTGAACGTTGGACACTTATTTCAWTTACGTCACTACCTAAGTACCTAAGCTGGAGCCATCCATTGGTATTAATCTTTTCCAATACCACGGTGAAACCTGAGCCTTTTATGGGGTTTATGATTCCAATTAAATTTGCAGTACTAAAAAATAGTTAGACAGTCGACAGAGATGGGCTGATGTGCTTGAGAATGATCATGTTGCAAACAGACTCCTATATTTTATTTGTTCATACCTGTGAATCTTTGAAACATACATGCTGGTTAACTCAGCAGATTATTAATGAGGATTTTGCTGAAAAGTATATCTACTAATCTTTCTACTTGTGACAAAAATGTGGCCTTTTAATGTACTAAAAAATGGCCTGGTCTCTCTTTAAACATCCTGTTGGAATCTAACCTATAGATCCACAAGGCCCGTTGATGCTTTGTACCTGTTGGATTCCAACCTCAATTGGTTTTATGCTGTGATTCAATTGCCCTTTGTCTTTTATTTTTTGGAACATTTGATGCTAATCATCGGAATCTGGAGCATTAAGAAAARGGGCAAGCATTCTTGGTTTTGATGATGTTTTATATTTGAACCTTTTTTTTTTAATCTGTTAGATTACTGAAATTCTATGTTTGCTGCCTTTTGTCCAGCTGGTGGGAAGGTATGGTCACTGAAAAAGACGAAAAAGATGAAACTACGTTGAAAGTCAATATTCCAGGTTCATATTGTATTTTATATGTAGTCATCAACTCATCATTATCTCCTCTTGAAGAGATTTCATTTGTTTTGACTCTTATTCTTTACTGCAGCCCAAGAACAGACCCCAACAGTGAGAGCTTGGAATCTGCGGGCATCACGTTCATGGATCAATGGTAAATGGATTGAGTGGTCATCGTCACGAGGAGAAAATGCTTCTGAAAAGGTATACTTTCCTGGGATGTTGATGAAATGGCCTTGTGACATTATGTGAGCGCGTAAATTAGAAATGTATCTTTCCGTCCTACCCATATTGATGGCCTCTTTTTTTTTTATTTTTAATTATTATTAGAGGTGATTCTAAGGAATTGGCATAAAAGTACCATAATTATTTGATGACAAGCATTAGTATCAATACCAAAACCCTGAACAMCACATATTTATTAATCTTGGGAAATGCATGTATTGCTATTAGGGCTATGTTGAGGCATGTAGGTAAACCTGGTTTTTAGCTATGAACAGCACACTGTTTCCTTTTACTGCCTTACTAATTTTAAAGGTCAGCCTCTGGCCTTGCTATATTGTAATTGTTAATGTCTTCTCACTAGGAAGTAGCAAAAACATGTGTCCATTGAAATCAGAATTGAGTGATCTTTTCTGATTAAATGTTTTCTTCCTGACTGATTTTTCAATTGCTATTGGCAGAGTGATGCTCCACAGGAGAAACGCCAAAAGTTGGGAACACCTCTCGTGGCTACCAAAGCAAAAGATAAAGAATCAACTAATGTGGATTTAGGGTTGGGGAAACCTCAACAATCGAAATCATTTACTCTGTCATCTAGTGATAGGACTTTTGACATTGGTAAAACTACCAATGATGATAACAAGCGTGCCGCACGTCGACCTTTGAGGACAAATCAGCAGAAGGAAGGATCAAGAGTGGTCTTCGGAGTTCCTAAGCCAACTGGAAAGAAACGAAAATTTATGGAAGTCAGCAAACATTTTGCTGCAAATAAGAGCGATAAGAGCACTGAAGTAAATGATTCAGTAAAATTCACAAAGTACTTGATTCCACAGGGAGGAGCTTCACGGGGATTGAAAGGTCCATCAAGGAATGACTCAAAGGAAAAACGACCAGCTGAACCAAGACCTAGAGTTATGAGCACTCGTAAAGCTCAACGCACCCTACCACAGAGGGGAAATCCTACGTCTAAAACGGCTCAAGATGCTGACAAACCAGTAGATAATGGGATTGATGTGGACTCTGTTGGTCATGATGAGAATACATCAGATAAATCAATAGATCATGGTTCTGTTGCCTGTGATGAGGGAACTGAAGCTCCATTGTCATCTTTGCTTTCACATTCTCTTAGTTCCACATCTAAGAAGACCTCCTCATTACTTACAAAATCTGATCGACTAAATAGAGGAAAAATTGTACCTTCTGGGGGAAAGCTGAGTAAAATAGAGGAGGACAAATCCTACTCCGCAAATACTAGTAGATCAACTCTGGATWCTTCTGAGCCTCGCAGATCTAATCGCAGAATACAGCCAACACATAGAGTAAGTAGAGTACTTCGATTTGATACATTCTGCTGGATGATTAACAATATACTCTTTCTATTCGTTATTTCCGCTAATTTCTATTTGGGTTAGGTGTGGGCAAGTCTTAAAAACAAGTTATTGGAGATTTAACCCTAACTAATTGAAATTCTGTGTGCGAAGCCTTAGGTTTTCATATTCTGGGAATTTTTGATGGTGTTACGGGAATTTTTTTTTGGCTATTAATATTGGGATATGCTTGATAGTAAAAAGTCTAAATAAACAGCTTAAGCTGGTTCTTATGCCCAATATGTCTTGGTAATCCGACCGTTACGTATACTTTGAAACATTTTGAACTAGAGAGATTTTATGCAAAATTTCTAATTGAGATAAGGGATGATTGAATAGAAGTAAAGAGCGAAAAGGAATATAAGTAATGGATTGGTAAGATTAAGGAAAAAGTAGAGAGAAAGATAAAGTAATGAGTTGTGAAGATTAGGAAAAAAAGAGAGAGAAATAGTGGAATAAATATAGTAGGTAAAAATTACTAAAATGGTATTAAAGAGAGAATTGTCAAGTAATTGTATACACACTTTATAGCATGTTTCAAGTTAAGTATAAGGAGGAGTATATTATTGGTTTTAATCGATTAATTTACAGGATGGTGTTAAAGTCTTGTATATTATATAAATTATATATTCCTTTGCTATTAAGAGGAAATTTGAACAATGTGCATGGATTTTTTTCTTAGATGTTGTTGCTTTGGACGACGATTCAGTCATTTCGACTTACTTGACCTAATATCCTATGAATATAAGGAAATAAGTCGTGTGGGACTTGTGCTCGTTTATTTTAATTATAGTTAAAGTATACATAGCACGTTAACCGACCAGCTTTTAAAGATTCAATACAGTTAATTAAAGTTTACAATGTGTCATGGTATTTCGTCTGATATTTGTGAGAGCCTGCGGAATATACTGTTGTTATTGTAGCTGACTCCGATTTTTTGGGATTAAGGCTCTGATTGATTGATTGATACAATTAAAGATATTTGGATGGATGTTGACAAGTGTTAAAATGAYGTTGAACAAGTTAATAAAAACGGAGGGAGTATTAATTAGCAGTTCGCTGACAAGATAATGTTGTTTCTGGGGCGCTTTCACCCGAAAAGGTTTGTTTTGTTCAGCAGGCTTGTCTGCAGTCTTCTCTGGTTTGAAATTTCTCTCCAGCTTTTTCTGTTAAGCTATAATGATGGGATGTGAGCTTCTAAGTCTGTTATTTTTTTTTAACCTTTGTGGCCTATTTAAGTAAACATCTTTGTGCCTAGAGTTAACAATTTGATTTTAATTGTCACTTTTGCTCTCATTGATTGCACTTGCTAAATTACAACTGAAATAGAATGTTTCATTTTTTTTTCCTTTGCATAGTTTGAGYCCTGAAAATGAYCTTTTATATTAGTGATCCATTGATTTTTCACTTGCTCATACGGATCGTGATAACCTTAGTGTTCACTATGTTTGWGGACCTAGTGTTAGCTAGTTAGCTAGTGTGGCTTTTTTTCAAGTGAAATTTAAATGTGAAGGTAGATAGATGTAAGATTGAGGATGAAAGTCTTTTTCACCGTGTGTATATAGGTGAAGGTRTGTTTTTGTGGAATGAAGGATCATGTAAGAGTAGATTAGATGCTAGCCAACAAGAGAGTAGGTAAGTAGCTCCATAAAAAAATTAAGAAAAAAAAAGTAACTATATTGTTCTTTGTTCTACCATCAGAAGGTGCTTCATATAAAGAGGACAACTACGTAATGAGCAGATAAAAAGAGAGATAGGG
>SNQN01003896.1:0-13542 GCA_008642245.1 Bassia scoparia | reverse complement strand
TCATGTTTTGAATTCATTTGTGCCGGTGGGGGTAGTTATTAAATATAGGCTCTTTCTTTTACCTTGCTTGTGTTAATAACATGGGAAGTGACTCTGATCTAGGAAGTTGATGGCTGGTAGTATACGGTRAGGTTTGAGATGCTTGACTAATTGATGGTGTTGCTTTGCAGTTATTAGAAGGTCTCCAGAGTTCTATGGTAATTCCAAAGATGCCTTCTGTCACACATGACAAAGGGCGCCGGAACCTACCTAGCAGAGGTACCATTTTTGTTGCTCAGTGTGCAGAAATTAAGATTCTTTAAAGTATATGTGATACATTGAGATGAAATTGATCTTTTACTGTAACAGGAAAATAACGTTTAGACAACATGGCATCTTGAGGTTCAATCAATTTCGGAAGCAGAGAAGGGGCTACTGATTGGTTATATTTTTAGTCCACCGGCAGTTTGTATATTTATAGTTACTTTGTTAGGAGGTAGGATTGAATTTACCCCGTTTAGTTTTAGTTGTAAAATCTTCTCTGTAGATGGTTATATTTGATTGTAGGTCRTTAAAGGGGATCCCATTCTCGGGTCCTCACTCAAAGACGAGTTGTACATGATTGCGCTTGGTATGGTTGGGCTTTAAGGTGCCTCTCTGTAGGATTAAACATTGTTCAATAGTTGCCATCTCTTATTGCCTGTTGTTTCTTTATCTTTTTAGTTGAGAAATGATTTTTAGAAATAAGTGGTCCTAAATAAGGGTATCAGGTGATGTGTTGAACAGAGATGGTATTGTATGTGAACTCCTGAAATTGTGGTTTTTCAATCATGTTGAATTTAATTGTTGAAGAAYCTGAATATATACAAAGTCTTGACTAGTAATCCATTTTGGTGTTGATTCATTGTGATGAATGCAATTTCACTCTGAATTAGAAATAGGTTAGAATCTTATACCAGTCTTAATCACAAGCATTGCTATGTGACCCGTGTAAATAATATGATGTTTAAATACGAAGTAATTATATTGGAATACAATTTTCTATTCGTACTAAACTTTAATTTAAAAATTATATTAGAGTCCTAGAGAAAAAATTATACTTTCCTCCATATCAAAAAAACTGTTACTTTCCTTTCAAGAAATAACCAAATAGTGCTACACTCTTTCTTCTTATTAGTAAAATTTAAGTATTGAATTCAATATTACCTCATTAATTAAACTAACCATATTTATTATCCTAATCAAATTATGTTTACACTTTATAAAACTTAACCTAATCACACATAACACCATACGTCCATACCTTTACACCCTTTTTCTATCTTCAGCAACACCCAACTCAACCACCCTTCATCGCCTCAACCAACACCAACCACCACCCAATCGAACAGTCAGGGAACCAACCTAGGAAACCACGCAACCCACAATGCGAAGACACGCAACACGTCGAACACTGATGCGATACGACGTTGCTACTTCGTTCTTTACTGCGGTGGTTCTTCTTCGATCTTTTCAATCTTCTCTTGCTATTTTCTTCTTTTAATCTTCTAGGTTTTGGCATAAAAAATAAATAAATTAAGCTGTCACATAAACTAATTTCGACACAGCTTTAGTAAATAAGTAAAATATCGAGTAGTATTTAGCATTAAAAATAAATTATCATGGTTAGAAACAGAAAAAAAAGGTTAGAGAAGTACTTTCTTCCGTTTCGAATTACTCATTATACTTTCTATTTAAAAAGTTTCAAATTACTTATACACTTCCTTTTTGGCAAATATTCTCTCATTCTCTCCTCTCACATGAGTCACCTTTTCTTTTCACTCTATCTCTTTATTCCCTAAAATTGCCTAAGAGTCCGTACTTTTGATAGTGTATGACTATTTTGAACGAAAGAAAAACTTGTCTTGTACTGTAAAATTCTATCATGGAGTATTTTCAGCAAATCCAGCAATAGGTTCAAAGCAATCCCAGCGTCATTGATATTGCAGATTTTTATTTTTTTATACAAATGGAGCAGAACCTTGAATAAAGATGCAAACAATTGATATTTCTTTCGTTTCACTTTAATCCCAACCTTGTAAGATCATAGTTTTTTTTATGTAATTTTTTATATTTATAATATAAAATATCAACATTAAACCTGTGCATTGAAAATTGTGAAAAATAAACGTAAAGATAAACGAATACGAAGAAGAAACTAAATTTACTATACGTGGCACACCGCTCTTATATGTCTCTTAGTCTTGCTCCTACAAAATTCTAATAACAGTTAGTGGTGCTTATCGAGCGAGTTGATCATGAGTAGAGACAAGTCGCGATCACAAGCTACTCATTTAATGTTTTTCCCTTTTGAAGCTTACATTTTCTAAGTAATTTTTCATTCATATATTCAATGCTTTATGTAATTTTTCTTTATAGTGTTTTTTTTTTTAAAAATATAAATAGAAAAAGTTATTGATTTGCCATAAAAAAATATCATGTTTTGAGCTGATTCAAACAAGTTACCGCGAGCTGCTAATTCATTAGCGACCCCTATTATCGTGCCACCTCACACCCTCCACGCGAATCCATAAAAAATTATCATGTTTTGAGCTGATTCAAACAAGTTACTCGCGCAGCTGCTAAATTCGATTAGCACCCTTACGTTGCCAACCCTCACACCCTCCCGCGAATCCTAAACAAAGATTAAACTGCTGCACACGCCATATAGTCTCGAATTACTCCTCCAGTTGCACCCTTTGCAGTTCCACCATCTAACAGACTAACAATGAGCTCTGATTTTTCATTGCTTAAAATTATTCGCTCTTGATTTTGAAACAAAGCACAAGCACTTGCTTCTTCAAATTTCAATGGTAAGAAAAATGGATCTTTAAATGGTACATAATGAACAAATAGTTGTCCTAATTTCTCGTAGTATTACATCATCTTCAATAAGTAAAAACTATCCAAAAAAAAAACTCGCAAGACACGTTTAAAGAATGAACACATCGGTACAAAAGTTGCTGCAGRACTTCTGCTGGAGCAACGAGTATATGAAACAGAGAGCTAGTCCTAATGCTAAGTCACACATCTTAGGTCTAATCACTCAAAAAGAATCAGTTTAGATCTAGCTACATAATCTGCAAAAAAATAAAAAATAAATTTAAAAAAAACATGATATAAACAATTGGAGCTGCTGATCAGAGACTCAGAGACTCAGAGTTGTTCTATCTGATATTTACATCAATTTAGCTCAAATCTTGTTGACTAAATTACCACTCAATGAAAGTAGAACTATCCTGATATAACTTCGGAGCCTGTATTATAAAAACTGTCATAATCACAATCTGGGCAAAATTTCATCATCTTCTCTGTCTCTTGAATCCGGAATTGATGTGTTGTTCATTCTACGCCATCTCTCGCTCTCAGAAATGTCTTCAAATTCTTCACTAGTGCCATTATTACGTCCCCTAATTCGTCTCCTGCATATGCAGGCGGCTGGAAATTCATGGAATTCGCCCCTTCCAGGCTTCATTTCATCTGGTTCACCCATAAATCCCCTTTGGGCCGACTTGACCTTTTTKGTAAATGTACGCCAATCCATTGTGTCCCTTGACATGAACAAAGCACTAAGCCTTTTTGCATTTGGTTTAATTGTCCGCTTGTGGCCCATATACCTCCTGCAGAAGAGAAATAATAGCTCGAAGTTAGATCTCCGAGGATCATAAAAACGATCACTAATCTACATGCGAGAGATACCAACCATGAAAGTTGAGCAAGCAAACAAAATATGTAACGCTTTAATAGAAACATTGGTAGTGGCACGAACTCCTAGTCCATTTATGAATAATAGTGTTTTGGGTGTTCACACACATACTATTATGTTAAGGAGAGAGAAAATTGTGTTTTATTATTGATTGAGTGTGTGCACATGAGTACTCAAATAGAAATTGTGTTATTGCCATTTTTAGTAAATGTTGCTATTAAAATGTTATTGCCATTTTTAGTAAATGTTGCTATTAAAATGTTATTGCTATTTTTAGTAAATGTTGCTATTAAAACGTTACGGATGAAGTATTTAAACAAAATTTTCTGGTCAATTATCTAAAGTTCCAGGAAACAGCATTTGCTACACGTGTCAAAGCTACAATTATAACAGAATCATGTTTGGGAACAATGCCACATACATGTAAATATCACCTATCAATTTCAGACTTCGAACAATTTGAGTGCTGAAGTGCAAGTCAGTATGGCATGCAAATAGGAATTATCTGAAGCAAAATAATCCACAAGAACTCACATGGCAGAAATTCAACTCTGTAATCAACACTATTTGAAAGACCTCATAGCATTTCAACCATTGAGTTAAATCTCCACCAACAACAAATATTATTGGGATTTTCTATATGATAACCCCGAGTACTTGCGATTTCTATCATATACCCCTGCAAAAAAAAACGTTCCATAATATACCCCCGAGTTTCAATACCATTCTACATTATAACCTTTATGGTTAATTTTAACCAAACCTAAGGTTAAATATAATTTATTTAAAAGAAAAAACAAACAAAAAAAACAAACTACTCCCACCCTCTCACTCCCACCACCCACCTCCACCTCACCACTCGCCACCACCTGACCAAGCCGCCGCCACCACCACTTGACCCAAGCAACCGCCACCCTCACTGCCAGACCGCCACCTTCAACCCAGAATCGAAACCTAACCCACCCCTTTGCACCATCACCATTCGAACTCCACCACTCATACCCCATTCGAACTCACCTAATCCCACCGAACGACGAACACCACTTCGCTGCTCACACCCAACAACCGCTCCACCCTCGCTCGAAACCACCTCCCTACGCGCTTCACCTTTAAGCTCACACCACGCCTTCACTTCGAACGCTCACGACGTTTGAACGCCCACCACCTTCAATTTGCCCACTCCTCCCACGAACCAACCCAAAATTAATTCAACCCAACCTTCAATTCGAATTCAATTTGAATCCACCGTTGATTGAATTTGCTACTGTTGTTGTGTTGTTGCTTTTCGAATATGTGGCTGAATTGGATCGATTGAGTTCGAAGGTATTTTGGAGAAGTGTGGCTCTCGATGGTTGAGCGAATTTGGGTGGTGGTTGTAGGTCGTGATGGTGTTGGGTTTTGAATGGGTGGGGGAACAGCGATGGGGCGGGGTAGTGGGTGCTAGGTAGGGGTTCGTGATGTGACGATGTTGCCTGGGTGGTATATGGGGGTGGCGAGTGGTGGCGTGGGTGGTGGGTAGTGGAGTGGGAGGCGTGCGTTTTTTTTTTTATAAAAATCTTTTTTAATTAACTTACTATAGTTAAGCCAAATTTGTCATTAAGATTATAATGTGGAGTAGTATTGAAACTGGGTATATTGTGGAACGTTTTTTTGCAGGGGTATATCATAGAAACCGCAAGTACTCGGGGGTATAATATAGAAAATCCCAATATTACTCTGTTAACATGCACAATTGAAAACAACTGAATAATAACACACGACACAACTGCAATACACAGGTTTACACCATTGAGTACTAAAAAGATGCAATTAACAGGGCCAAGAAAACTTGTCCAAGTTTGATCGACCATTAAGCAAACTCTATGAAGCATTTGTCATGTAGCACATCACTACAAAAGAACCTAGGTTACATAAAGAGCACTTCTCACWTAAGAAGACACAAGCACTGCTAAATGTGAAAGTAACGGCAAGATTGTCTAAAGAATTCATAGCTTTATAAATTGAAGGGCCAAACATTTGAAAGATAAGCAYTTAAATTGCTCTCATCTCCATCAATTTTTGTTTCAATTCGGGTAATCTTGAACCTTAGCCATTGTGYGCATCTATGTCCAACATCCCTGTGTTTCTTCTATCATGTGTGTGCATGATTACTCTATTTTCCCAACAGTTCCATATTAATTTTAGTTTCAACTGTTTGTTAGGAATACACTAAATTTCTATGGTAGCTTTTATATAACTCGTCTAGTTTCTCTTCAAACCTTCTAGATAGCCATTTCAGAATTCAAATATAGCTTTCTTGAGTCTTGACCGTTCATGATTGCTTAAGGTTCAGATTACTTGCATTGAGAACTCCCAGGCTCCACCAACTGGCTTGGTCATATAGAATCAWAACCTAAAAGAGGTGTTACCTCTTAGGACTCCTAAGTCCTCACTCCTCAGTCCTCACAGATCATCCCTCTGAACAGTTTCATGAATTTATGATGCATACCAAGCCTATTATAATCCTTCAATATTTTCTTATAAGCACCTAAATTCAACTTGATCGGCATTTTAAACCATTAACCAGCAGCAAACAAGCAGCCTTCACATGAGTTTACAAAAATGTTCAGAATGTTTACTTGAAACGATAGTACGAAGTATATTAATTTAGGATTTTTAAGTATTACCTGCGACCTGCAAGTATCTTTGCCATATTCCCATTGTTGTTGGTGACGAACACATCACTTTCATCAGATGCTATGTAATCAATGGCAGCAAGACGAGAAGAAAAGGGCGCCAAAGATTTCAGCTCTTCACCAGCAAGGATTTCCTTCGTGTAAAAGTTAGGGAAAAGTTCCCGAAGAGGTTGTAGAGTTGCCTCCCCACCATATATATCACCAGATGCCACATAAAGGTAGGTATCATTCTTATACCCAAGTGCTCGTAGCAATACACCAACTTCTTCAGGAGTAAGTGGACATTTTCCTCTTTTACGCTCTTCAAGAGGACTCAAATCCTAGACAAACAACAGGAAATTTTAGCAGAAAGAAAAGATATATTGTCAGGTTCGAGAAGGAACTGAAAGTTATATTAAAGATCTCATGAAATGGCAAAAKGGGCGTCTACATTCTCAATAACTTGACAGTGTAATTCTAGTTCTAACAGTTACAAGGCATGCACCTGGTCAATTACTTCTTAGAAAACTGAGAAATTTTTTCATTTTTGAAAATTTATCTCCAAATCACTTCCTTAGGATATCTAACTTCAAAAGATATCAACCAAAATTGTACTAAAACTCAAGGGACCTTGATTTCAATCATACTAGCATCCACCAAAAAACTAGCCCATCATTTTCTATTTAAGTCGATGCTTGAGAAATGTGAGGAAACGTGAAGCAGGATGAAATCATCACAGAATACATAACTTAATGATCATATGAATTATCTATGCAAGAGGTTTAGTAGATTAAAAGCTGGTTAACGACCTTGAAAAATATCTTATAGTTTCTGTATATTTGATTGATGAGGCCAAAATGTGAGCCATAGGCCCATAAGAAAGGGGGGTTACATTCACACACCAAGAATGAAAAAAGAGTCATCAATATTCAGTTTAATACTTTAATCATACTCCAAAAGGTAAAAGTATTTCCACGTTAGACTGAACTCCAAGGGTAGTATTTTCATAACGTATCTTGTGTCTTCCTAAATAATCACGCCACACAATACATAGTTTCCAAAAATAAACAACCTATTTCAAAGCATCAGTCAGTTATTGTTCGTAAAGCCATGTTATCATTGCCTCTAGCTAATAAGCATCAGTTGACAATTTGGCATTAATATTTAACTCTAAAGTATGAACAGTGAATTTCAGGTTGATATGTCCGTAAAATAATCAAGGGACATCACCACAATTCCAACTAGCACAATTTAGTGTTCGAAAGACAAAAGAACTTGCAACACTGAAGAGTAAGAATCACTGCCCGAGCTTATGATACAAGCGATAAGGACAAATGAATAATGAGAAAAGTTGGAGAGGTTACGAATCAACTCACTGGTAATGTGTCCCATCGCTTTCTGATTTCACGAAGCTCATTTATTTCCTTTTCACCCCCACCATAGTAGCATCCGGAAAATGCAAGCATATCAGGCTCAAACCTGCAGCAATGTAGATTATTGAAATTTAGTGACAGGGAATCACAACACCTCAAGTTATTATGTGTGCATAGTATTGTGTGAGGACTATTGTCATCGGTGTTAAATTAAAAACAGCAAAATTGACATGATGCATTAAAAAGCACAAATCAAGTTTTCCTCATCAACTTGAGGAATGAAGCAAAAACGACAAATTTCAGCAGCAGCCTGATTGAATGAAGCAAGCAATTCAAGTGTTCTCAGAAAGTGCAGTGACAGTCATATTTTGAAAATCTATTGAGCCAAGCAATGTAAAGGAAGTTAAAGGAATTTAAAGGAACAAGTCCGAAGATATATAGAGTTTAAGCTTTATTCACATTAATAAACTGCTAAAAAAAACACTACGGAGTACAAAATTAAACAAACCTCAAATGAACTGCAATATATCGTTTAGCCATCCCACGCATTTTCATCACAACCTTTGAACCAAGATCCTGTATTGGTTTGGTAAATCTTAGTGCGTGATAATTAACTCTACAYCGCAACTTCTGAAGCTCGGGGTCAAGGTCATTAGCTAGCCTGTAATCAAACTTGTACAGCTGCACAACCTGCACATTTTTAGAACATTAACAGGATATACTTTATAACCAAAAGATGCCTCTTGGAAGATCCCAAGTCAAAACGGAAGAAATCACGAAAATTTTCAATGTACTAAAGGATTTTGTTCCCTGTACAGCAAAAGTATCTATAATTTGAACAAAAGATAGGAAAAACTGGCTTACACGTCGTCTCAAAAGTATGGGCAAAACTAGCTCTACATAATCTTCAGGGGTTGATTTTCTAGGAACACGCATAGTATATGGGGGCTTTTGCATAGATCTCATYACTTTATCAGGGACTCTTTTCACAATTTTCACATCCTTTGCAAGAGAAGATATGAACCAGTCAACGTCAAAAATGTCAGCAAAGTCACTGCATACACATGGAAAATTTTGGACATAAGACAATCAACATATGATCACATTAACKTTGGCAAAKCAAAACTACATTTTAGGTAAATACACATACCTATCATCTTTCCAATAAGAATTATGGTCAAGTGAAGGAACAACGAGAGTGGCATTAAGTATTCGAGCTACAACTACAGCATCTGTTATCTGCAAAATATACATATAATTATAATACTGTATCAATAACATTAACAGACCATAAATTTAATTAATATGAGCATAATGGGTTTAAAAAAAGGGGGCTAGCAGGATAGCATATGGAAAAATGAGCATGGTAAAGCATGAAAGACCTCTGCTTACCCCAGTTCTCTGTTGATTCAACCCTCCACTGGTTGCAATAAGCAGATATCCATTAGAAAATTTCTGAGGGATAGCAGCTGCATTAAATTTGGCAGAGCATTAAAGGAGGTCAGCTAACGTAGGAGCCCAACCTCAAGCTAATGTAGGAACCCCAAATTAACTCATAAATGAAAACTGTAAGAATTTTCGAATTGATTAATTCATAGTCAGTTCAAAGTTAAAGGAGCAGATGAGAAAGAAAATCTGATGTGAGACAGCATTCTGAAGCAAACTTTTAAAGCTCCAACTACCTGATTCTATAAAGCAGAAAAATTCACAGTTCACGGCCACAAGAGATTTAGTTTAGGGAAGACAGGTATCATTTATCAAACGCTTAGTTAACATAAGCTTTGTTTCACTCAATGTATTATATTAAGGACCTATGACATTAGATAAACATCTAAGAAAATTGAAATACAGACTATAGTATTAACTGCTCTAAGGACCAACTAGACAATAATGAAATGAAGAAGTCGTATGAATGAACGCCCGAATGAGAAATAAGAAATGTATTGCGAAAAAAGTTTTTTGTTTTTTTTAATACAAATTCCTGCACTCTGTCTTATACAAATGTATTGTCTTATACAATTTCTTTCCCCAATATGTCATGGTGGTGTTCACTCATCATGATCTACCAAAAATAGTCTATCTGCCAAGCTAGGCCAGTGCTATGTGCAGAGGACACCAAAAAAAGCCTACTTCAGATGGCAGCCTTTTACAATGGATGTTGTTTTCAAATATTTTCACAATTGGAAAATTATGAGGTAATACAAGCAGGCACAAAGCAAAGAAAGATACTAAAGACTCTTGACAAGTGGGAAAAAAACAAAGAGGATGTGTCAACAGGTTAACAGATGACACTTCATGCCCAATGAGTAGTTTGGAAATCTTTTATATGATTTTAGATTGGTCAATCAATCAACAACAGAAGAATTTAACATGAACAAAATCAATGTGAAAAGGACAGAAAAATACAAAAGGGTGAAATCTAAATAAACTCATTATAACTAATGAGAGAGCAATAATCAAAAGCAAAACATTAAAAGAATTAAGACTTCTAAAGGAGGTAAATAACAAGGGGCTCGCCCCTCATGCGAACCAGAGGGCTAAAAGAATTTCAAATCATAGAAATGTAAGCGAGGTAGATAAACAGCAGTAGAATTAACAGTGTGCTATACACCTACACAGTGGCTATTCTTGTTAATTCACAGCTATAACACATGTCTCTGGGAGGTTCAAACGAAATGAYAGCAAATTATTGATTGAACATTCGTGAGAGGCTTCAGACTTACATCGAAAATGCCGACCTCTTCTACTGCATCCATAGTAAGCATCAGTYTATTTGGATTTCCAAATATTAATCGGTTCATGATTGCTCGCAGCCTACAGAACAGAGCAGCACTCATGAAAGTTTGCCTTAAAAATATGTGGAAAGAAGAAAACAGTCCTAACCTAGTAGAGTAATATCAAAACACAAATATAGTTTGTCTTTGAAGAAAATTTAGTATTGGTCCTGCCTATATTTCATCCCAAGTTAACTTGACCATGGGAAGAGAGGTCGCTGGCTAATAATAGTAGCCAACTACAATGAAAGGAATTTAAGCAAGCACCTGTGGAAAACAGAAGAAATGGTGGTTGCAAATTTGCAAATGGACTTTTGAACAATTAAACATGGGAAAAGGTCATGCATTGTAATTAGACTAGAGACCATAGGAAAGGCATTGACGGCGCGTTTAGTTATTGGTAACAAATTGTGGTAATAGAAATGAATTCGTATATAAAAATATATGAAGAAAATCCATGTGATACTCCCATGGTAATGCCATTGCATCATAACAAGTCCGATTTTCTTCTTAAATTTTCATTCTCACTCCCACCAAGTGGTAATGAAAATTCATAAGAAATTGTGTCTCCATGGAGAAAAATGTAAGTTTGGGGTAAGGTTGTTTTCCATGGAGAAAAAGTCATAAGCAACTTGATTCCCCATAGAGATCTTAAGTGTTCTTTCAATTTTAATTTATACTTAAATTCATTCAAATTCCCACAATTTAATCCCAATAGCCAAACGGGACGTCAGTAAACTCAGTATAATAAGGTGTCTAAAAGGTTGCTAACACTAGTGGTTAACTGGTATGCAAAACAGCAAGATTGCCCAAGTTTACTTCCTGAACATTGCTTAGAGCTCTGAACTACTTTACAAAATTAATCTGCAAGTTTTCCACAATCAAAAGGGTGCCACGGTGAGACCCAAAAAAATTAATTTCTTTAATTCTGGCAACTACAGCTGATTGTGAATTGCCCTGTGCCAACACCGCCCTGCCGCCCTCTCACCCACATACCACACTCACAATATCTTGCAAAAGATATGAAATCATGGACAACAGAATTTATTTAACAATTGCAATTTGGACCAAGAAGCCTTCTAAATTTCGCTTTCAATCTTGTAATTTTCAGTTTAAAATAATAAATAAATAAATAAATATGGAAAACCACAAAGATTAACACAAAAGCAGTAAAATTTCATGGGCGAAGACAAAACCAAGCACACCAATGTGGCTCTAATCTTTTRACTGAAAGCCAAATCAAGTCAGTTCCAAACAAGGAAAGAAAAATCTGAATAATAAATCCTACTTCAAAATTGCCAAAATCAGAAAACACAGTCAACATATACCTAACTGGCAACCACAATTCAGAGTAAAATTTGAAATTTCCCCAAAAACTTCATGAAAAATTCATTCAAYCGCTAAAACATATGCATAAATAGCTTAGCATTGCATTTACCCTCTTTTCTGTTTCAAGTTTCAATCTTTCATCTAAACCCATGAACAGAATTAGGGTATATATAAAACCCAGAACAAGAAAACAATTTGAAAAAAAAAAATCAAGATTTAGGCAAAATGAAGAGGAGAGAGAAAGTACCCATTTGGTGTACAAGTGAGGTTTAATCAAGCGTTGAGAGTAGTACTCGAGATCAGAAACAACATGACCAGTAAACAAAGAAATCAAACCAAGAGCAAACAACATTATCCCACACACCAAAGACCATGACAATGGCTTCCTCTGAGATCTCCAACATGAATAATGGTGTTTTTGAACCTTCAAGAAATTCTGCTCTTTGAGATCACTTGTTGTTGTCGCTGATGTTGCTGCTGCTGTTGTGCCATTACCATTCATGTTACTATTACTATTAGCATTCAAATTGCCATTCATGGTGTTTGCAATAGTGTTAACCAAGCCYAATTCCCCCATAATTATTGTTCAAACTCAGTCACTCAGTCTTTGATCATCGAAATGAATGAATGAATGATGATGGCAATAATGAATTCACATCCAAAGTTGAGTGTTTTGTGTTGGAACCCTAAAATTGAATTGGGGAGGCACTGAAATTGTGAAAAAGGAAGAAGTMCCCACTTCACATTACGAATAAATGTGTT
The DNA here is from genome assembly GCA_008642245.1 of Bassia scoparia. Lineage (NCBI taxonomy): Eukaryota > Viridiplantae > Streptophyta > Magnoliopsida > Caryophyllales > Amaranthaceae > Bassia > Bassia scoparia. The sequence goes on along the minus strand of SNQN01003896.1, from coordinate 926 downwards.
GTGGGTTTTGGTTTATTTTTTGAATTTAATGGAGAAGAGAAGATGATCTAATTTAATAAAGTTTGCTGTGTTGTGTTTTGTGTTGAAAGCTTTGTTTGTTTGAGAGAGTGGACACTTGACAGGAGAGAGAGAAAGAGAGGAGAGAGATTTTGGAGAGGCGCATTTATTTGGAATGCTGTAAATAAAAACAAATTAAGAATATTAAAAAAANTGAATTTAATGGAGAAGAGAAGATGATCTAATTTAATAAAGTTTGCTGTGTTGTGTTTTGTGTTGAAAGCTTTGTTTGTTTGAGAGAGTGGACACTTGACAGGAGAGAGAGAAAGAGAGGAGAGAGATTTTGGAGAGGCGCATTTATTTGGAATGCTGTAAATAAAAACAAATTAAGAATATTAAAAAAAATATAAAGAAAAATTGAAAGTTTTTAAAAAAAAAAACCTAATTGAAAAAGGGAAAAGAAAAGGATGATTGTTTTAGTGGGATTTTTATTTTATTTTTTTACAAGACTATGATGTGCTTGCTTGATTGATTAATAGATTAACTAACCAAGCATTCGTCATTCGGTGTTACTTAAATATAGATATATATTTTAAAATGATATTAATGATAGAATGTATATTAAATTTATGCGTCAATAAGTTTAATTAATGATTAGATTCATTTAATATTTTCATTTTTTAGTTACCTTTTCTAACATTTCATAGACCCTCAATAGGTTTTTACTATGCGATCTTACTAACAAATGCCCTTAATCATTAAATAACTACTTAATATATTTCATACAATGACATTAATCTTGGATTGCATTTTTTGTCTACCTTTCAATTATCATTGTCAAAAATCATAGCAGTTCGCTCCGTCAATTTCAACTCAATTACTCTATTTTGTTAATTTTTAATTACCACATCAATGCAACTACTTGTATA
>SNQN01003895.1:29024-49492 GCA_008642245.1 Bassia scoparia | reverse complement strand
TTTCATCATCATTGTGTGTAGTTTCAATATTGTAGAGATTTTAGTAATTACTATTAATTTAAAACTAACTAGTTATGAGTTCTAATTTTGCGCGTCATTTATGTTACTGCATTATATGTATCGGCAATATCTGGCAGGTATCTCTCGGTACAGATATGTCTATTACGATACGGTTTTGGACAATCGTTCTCACGACGCGTCATGAGCGTATCGCCGCACTGATACTTTGAGGTGTTGGAATTTTCTCCGCAAGAAAGATTCGCCACACACCATAGGCTATTCTTCACGAGCTTTGTTAAATACTTGCTGGCATAGAAGATATTTTTATAGCATTTTGTTAACTAGCTAAGTTCATCTCCATACAGGAAGGGGCGAGAATATATAGGGGATATTATAGATGAAACTAAAAGAAAAAATATAAAGTGATGTTGCTTATGATATATAGATATATAACGACATAGATACAAGAAAATTGACTGCAATACAGGTATGAATCTCTACTAATATAGAAGAGATAAATATAATATACTACGAAACAAAAAAAATCGAATAGATATATATGAATATTTTTTAGTCGAGATGATATTGCATGTAATAAAATATATGATATTAGACCTATATATAGATAGATATATTATAGATAAGAACAATGATATGTGAAAGGAAAATGGAATTGTTAGGTGAAGCATTACGCTCTCTGAGAAGAATAGTTTTAATGTTGACCAAACGTAGAAATTTCGAGTTCATTCGTCTGTAGGGCCTGAAATTATAAAAGGATATAGTAGGGGCACCTAGATCTAATTGTTCATGGCTGTGACATCATTTTTGAGGACATAAAGAATCAATATTATTTGAAAAGTCGTATTAGATTGATGATTCTGTTCTAGAATGAAACTGAGTACCGGGAGGCCGATTGACAGTGGAGGGGAAGCGTGTTTATAGTGACAGATTAGCTTTAGATACGTCTCTGCACTGACATTTTTATTCGACACATCTCTGATTTTGCCGTTAGTGTTTATGTACTGAAATTATGTACGGATATTTCATTTTTTGTGTTAGATTCTTGTGCTTCTCCTCATTGATTTATTTCTATCACTCTTCTACTTGAACCATTTCCACTAGTAGAAAAAGGGCCAAAATCATTCTTATAAAAGCTCCAGGTTTTTAAAAGCCTTGAGCTTTTGTTGTATTCTTAAATTCTATGCAATTGTAAAAGCTCCAGGTTTTCAAAATCCTGAAACTTTTATTGAAAAACGCTCCAATCTTTTAAAAGCCGTGAGCTTTTAATGTTAAGAACTCTATTGTAGGTGCAAAGAATGAAAACTTAAACACTTAAAATTCCATACGCAAAACCAAAACCTACAACTAGTCTATATAATATTACTAAAGCAATTCTCATCCTTCCATTTTTCCCTTCCAAATTTCCCTCTCAATCACCCTTTAATTAATGATTGCATAAAAATTGTAAAAAATAATTAATGAATAAACTCCATTAATAAATGAGTTTTTAAAATAAAATAAGGTACAAACATTTAAAAAAATTTATCAAATCAAAACCTATAACTATTTAAAAAAATTACAAAATTTATATTAAAGTAATTCATAATTCATTTACAAACCGAGCATTTGCTCGGGGCTTATCTAGTACTCCTATAAACCTCACTCCCAAACCACAAACTAACATACCCCAAACCCTCGGTCACTCCCTCTGGTCCCATCGCACAGATGGTCACCGTAGCAGACCCAACACCCACCAACGACCATCTTATCTGATATGACGACAACTGCACCTGCAACGACAACAAAACTACAATGTGCAACTTCAGCCTAGTACACATGCATTGCTCCTTCCTCTTTAACTTTAACTCGACGACAACAACCCAATTAGCCCAAAATCAGTGCACCGCGAAGTAGCCCTTACGGCAGATCTACAGGTTTGTTAATTGATTTTCTCTTTTGCAATTTTACATGATTTAAAGTCCAATTTTTCTTAAATATAAACTACTAGTTCTATTAAGTTGTTATTAATATATCAATTTCTTCCCTATAATTCAGTACAGTCAAATTTCCTTCTCCCTCACAGAATTCTCTTCTCCCTCACTCAAATTCTATTCTCTCTCACATAAATATCCCTTTTCCTCAAAATTATAACGTTAGGGTTTGGTTTGGGGTTGAATATTAGGTTGAATTGGGGAGTTTTTGTAAGGGTTTTATTCAAATTTTATAAGGGTTTTGTATTTTCTTATCGGCGTTCAATATTTTTCGGGGCTTCTAATTGATTCTGACTGATGGTGTGAATGTTTATGATCGACGCTTACAATTTTCCTACTGGTGGTGCTCGATTGACTTATGAGATGCTCGGTATTCTTTCTCACTTTTTATTTTACCTCAATTTCGTACAATTACCGAGTTTTGTTGTCCAGTAGTAGAAAAAATATCAACCTTTTAACTTTTTTATTTGGGATTTTTCCTCAGGTACCCCTGAGGTTTTGCTTAATTCCTCAGGTACCCCCGAGTTTTTAGAAATGCCTTAGGTACCCCTGAAGTTAAACAAAATAGCTCAAATGCCCTTACTCTAACGGAAAAACTAACACCGTTAGTCTTTTCCCCTAATTTGACCCAACTAACCCCTAATCTCTTCTCTCTCCTTCCAAACCCCCCCTCATCACTTCTCTCTCCTCCCTTCCTACCACCTCCATTGCCAAAACCCACGAACAACCCCATCTAATTGAACTCAATTCTCCCTCCATTGCTTTAAACTCAATTCAATCCTCTCTTTCTCTCAAACAACTCACTTCTCACTCTCATCTTTCTCTCTCTTCAATTGTAAGAAAGAAGAGAAAAGAAAGAGATTTCATTCATTCATTCATTCATTCATTCATTCAACGCTCGACTTTCAATTTCAATTTGAATTTCGAATTTGTTGATTTCTTGTTTTTTGATATGACAACGATGAACGGCGGTTACTCCGACAACACTCCGGCGACTGCTCCGGTGGCGATTCCGGCGAAGCAGAACAAGGGCCTGCTGTGTAAATGATTCAGTATTTAGTCTTTTTGTTTAGGTGGTGAGGGAACCTTGGTTAGCCTTTTAGGTATGCAGATAATCCAGATATGCATTTGTGGTACGAAGATGTACAAGGGCCTTGTATGTTAGAAGATGCTTAAAAATGAATGGAATTTATGCTCGATTTCTCTTAGAGCTTCGAAAATCATATGAAGCGCCAACACTCCAGTAGTGGTTCTTGTACAGTTGCTGATAACGATATAGTTGCTGATATAACACGAGTCAGAATATCGCCCCTCCTTAGTAAAAGAATGGAGGATAAGTGGATAACCATTGCTGCAAATGCACCACTCAGTTACTCAGTACATATGAGCAAGTTTTGTATAACACCATTTCAACGAGACTAATCGCGAGCATCTGCGAGACCGAAACCATGACATTACAAAATTTGGGTTTCTGCTCTAAACATCAAAATGTCAAATACACGCCTTTTTAAACATAGTTTGTTGATTTCTTGTTTTTTGATATGACGACGATGAACGACGGTTACTCCAACAACAGTCCGGCGACTGATCCGGTGGCGATTTATCTGTTCGTGTGTTTTGGCAATGGAGGTGGTAGGAAGGGAGGAGAGAGAAGTGATGATGGGGGGTTTGGAAGAAGAGAGAAGAGATTAGGGGTTCGTTGGGTCGAATTAGGGGAAAAGACTAACGGTGTTAGTTTTTCCGTTAGAGTAAGGGCATTTGAGCTATTTTGTCTAACCACAGGGGTACCTGAGGCATTTCTAAAACCTCGGGGGTACTTGAGGAATTAAGCAAAACCTCAGGGGTACCTGAGGAAAAATCCCTTTTTATTTTCTGTTTTACGTAATCTTCTTATTTTTGAGTAATTGCAAAGATGAATTGAGTTGTCTTAGGTGAGGGGGTAAGAAATCACGAGATTACCTACGAAAAGGTACTTTATTACAACTTCAATTCCAAAATTAGAGCTTATATCCAATGGAATAGAAGCAAGAGGAAATATTAATTATAAATAGTGTTTAAGATTCGAAGGCGACAATTGGTCGTTGTCGGTCGGATTCAGATGTTCGTGGGTCGAATTATTTTTCATGTCGATTATTCCCAACCCTAAGCCGACTTGATTTTTTTCAGGTCAGGTTTTTTCGAAACTAACACCGCACTGACTTTTTTCAGGATCGACCCGATGACCATTTGACCTGATTTTTTAGCTTTGAAGATTAAGTAAAAAATCGGGTTAGGTTGACGCCAAAATGACCTTATTTTTTCGGGTCAACCTTTGCATATTGTGACCTGGAATTTTTGAGCTACCAATACTAATTTTGAATGAGGAAGAAAAAGGAAATCTGTAGTAGAAGGAGAAAGAAGAGAGGGAAACGGCATAAAAGAGTGAGTGTTGAGTGAGTTAGGGTTAGCCTGGTTAACTTTTAGTTATTAGTGTTATACTGGAGTATTATTTTTAGCTTTACTTTTTTTTTATTATTTTTTAAGTTTGGACCTAAAATTTTGAACCAATATAAAATTTTTTTGTTTTTTCGTGTCGTTCGTTCAAAAATTTCAACCTGAAACCAACCCCATTTTTTCGTCGTTCAACCATTTTTCGTTTTCGTTCGGAAAATTCATAGCTAATCCGCTTTGTTCAGGTCGGGTTAACACAGTGTCGTGTTTTCGTTGTCGTAGTCAGCTTTTTCCCCCGTTAGTTAAATGTTGGAACAAACTTAAAAAAAAGCATATATTGAATATACTTGAAATGGGCTTGTTCAAATATTATTGAATCATGTAACCAAATCTTTGCAAATAACGAATTAAGTTAATAATTTAAAATATAACGTATAAAAAACTATAATAGAAAATAAATGTAAAAAAAATCATAACAATTAATTAGCTTTATTTCTGTTATCTCTCAAATATGTTTTACGATAATCTAGTAAAACATAATGAAATGCATTGTTTGTTTCTGCTTGTGCGTTTTCAGTGAAGTTTCATTGTTATTTTGGGTAGAAATTTTAATTATAAATTAATAGTCAAGGGGTCAAGATTGGCACTACATTTGGATGGTTTTACAAAGATAATTAAAAGTAATAGAATGAAACATGGCTAATCACATAAAGGAATCAATCATGACAACAAAAGGAAAAAGATCTAGTAGATTTCTCCAATAACAAAATTTACTAACACTTAATAATTTAATTGTGGTCTTTACTAACTATATAGAAAAACCTACATTTTCCTGATGGCCCAATGATAGTAAAATTACCATGGTCAACGTGTATCAACCCTTTAAAACACAATAATTTCATGAACCAAAGCCAACAAGTGTAGTCCTACTCCACTTACAATAAAATCCCAAAACAAAAGCACACATTACTTTGTTATAAGGCAATTGTTATTTTAGTTATTTGAAAAAGGTTGAAAAGGGGTTGTAATACAATTATTCACATTTTATTTCTATATTAACTATGTAATTGACACTCTATAATAAATCAAGTGGAATAATTAACTAACATTGAATTATGTAAATAAATACATGTAATATTCTTAGTTTATTTTCATTTATCTTGTCATTAATAATCTTTTTATTTGTGTTTTAATAAGCAGTTCGTTTTAGATGATCTTTGAAATATTCAACATGTTTTTCTTTTGTTTCATTCAAAATTCGAAGGTAAGTTTAAAAAAGATGTATATAATCTTCTCTTGTAACATAATATTTGGACACTATTTTGTTGTTTAAACATGATTCCAGGATAATATTCCATTCACAATAATTAAAATATTCAGACAAACGGTTTTTACACCAATGGAATTTAGGAGAAGAAATTCATATCATGGGAGGGAGTGAGAAGAATTTCGTTATGAGGAGAAGGGGATTGACTGATAACAGAATTATAGGGAAGAAATTTGGATATATTGAATAACATCTTAATAGAAGAGTAGTTATAAGTGGTCACCAAATATTTAGTATCAATGGTAGCTAACTTATAACCCGCCTAGATAAAAATGTTTGCTTTGCAACTTAGGTATTTTAAATATGGAAATATCTATGTTGTTAATTATTATGATAATTTATTATTGCATAAGGGACCATGAGGAGGCCACTATGATGGGTGAGGATAGTGTTGTTAATGGCATCACTATTAATGCTGATGCAGAAAATTTCCGATTTGATTTTCTGAAACGATATACGTTTTTTTTTTGAAAATTCGAACTTTGTCGATCCGTTTTTAAAGTCGAAACACGGATCGGATATCCGTTTTTAAATTTGGAAACACAATCGGATCCCTTAATGCATTTTATTTTAATTTCGACTATCGAATTCCGTATTATATGAAAGTTGGGCTTTTAAATTCGAAAACGAACATTGGATATCAGTTTTTAAATACGGAAAATGGTTAATATTGAGTCAAAATGTTTAAATTTTAATTAAAATTGGACATTAAAGTCTGCAATTTCAAGTCTCCGAAAACTGGATTCGGATATCCTCTTTTGTCGATAAAAATGTTTTCGGATATTCGGAAATTCGGTAAAGCCGAATTATTTCGTATCGAGAACCGGATTATAAAAACATATTTCCAAAAATTTGGATATCCTGAAATTTCAAATCGCGAACGGTATCCGATTATTGAACAATCCAACTTCCAAAGCCATGCTTGTAGGCTTAAAAACGGTTACCCCTCGTCTCTGAATCCATGATCTAGTTATTTGACCCTAATATGAAGTACCTTAGCCATTGTGGTTAGGCTTCAAAACGCGGTTCCATGAACTCCGAAAAAGACACGGTGGTGACTCTTTAGTTAGAATCGTACTCATTTATGCAAAGCAGCATAAATATCTTGCAACCCACACTCGCAGGCCTCGGGGGTCTTCCCCTTCGCACCCTAGCCCGCGGCACCAATTTGACGGACTCCACTAGGAATGTTACTGACACCAAGCTAACAGTGTGACATAGAGGTCATGGGGTTCCGAATTCTCCTTCCTTTTCCCTTAGAAATATATATATATCGCCTAGTCCTGAACCATCAGCTTAAAATTTGTATTTGAATTGGTCCGGGTACACTCACATTCCCAGGACTTGCTTCGTTATACTTGATTTACCCTTTGGAAGAAAAACTAGACTGATATTGTCGAGATTTTGTATTTACCCTTTGGTGACAAGAACTAAGATGAAAGTTGAAGGATTGTTTGAATTGAAATCTAATTTTAGCATTGAAAGATGTAATAAAGTCCTTTTTCGTAGGTAATCTGTGATTTTCTTACCCCCCTTCACCTAAGGACAACCTCAATAATCTTTGCAACTAGGGGCTGTCATTTGGTATAGTGAAGGCTGAATATTGAACTGAAATTAAGATATTAACTGAATTAACTGAACATAAATAGAACTGTAAGAATTTAACTGAACTGTACAAATTGAAACTGAATTGAACTAATAATATAAAAACTGAAATTATGAACTGTAACTTATACTAAAAACAAACTGAAAACTGAAATTTTAACCGGATTGGAAAACTGAAATTCACTGTTAAACATAAAACTGAAACTGTAAATTAACTTGTACTGAGATTTAACTAATAACTGAACGTAACTAACTGTAAACAACCTGAACCAAATAAACCTGAACCCGAACTTAACTGAATGCAATCAACTGAACTGAAATAAACTTAAACCGAAATTAAACTTAAATCTAAAATTAATTGAAACGAAAAACTGAAATATAACTTAAATTGAATTAACTTGAAATTAAACTAAGATAATTAAATAAACAAACCTATTTGAATCTTTAAATAAATTAATTCAACGATTAATATCTTCTATTGTAATGTACAAATAATTTGTAAAAGTTATGGGATCAATGTACTACCTTTGATGAGCCATGTGCATTAGCTTCCCTCCTATGTTAAAAGCATTTTCCTCTAACTGTTCGTAAAGGTATTTGCATAAAAGTAGGCATGATTTGATGATCATGGTGTTAGCTTTTTGCCACTTGATTAGTTAGGCATGGGATTGGTGACATGGCATTAGTCAGTTAGTTGTCTCAGATTAGTAGCTGCTTCATGGATTATTTGTCATGATTAGTTAGTCTTGGATCATGTGACATGGCATGGTACGTTTACCTTATTTTTGTGGAGATAGTTAATTATATTTAGAAATACTAGATTTTATGTTATTATTGTATGTATTGAGCTGAATTTATTAGTTTTAAAAGTTCAATGTATTCCATAATTAATCTGTTTCTAATTTATTATATTGGTGCATGTACTACTTGTTTAAAAAATAGAGATAAAATGTATGTATTCATTTATTGATTTGGTTCATGAACAATGAAACCTGTTATGGATAAATATATAAATTAAATTAGATATTAGTTGAATTAGTATTCTTAAACCTCGGCTTATGAAAATCAAATATATTAACGTAAATAGTTTAAAAGGTTAGCTAGCTATGATGTGATAACATAGATAGAGTTGGGTAATTGAACTAGTTTAATATAATGTTATTGAATTTATTATAATTCTATATTGACAGGCTTGTCGCGTACCTATCAAAAATAAAACCTATTAAAACATAACTATTAGCTAGTGGTAACGGGTCGAATCCACAAGGAAGCAACAAATTAATTCATTAAACTAATAAAAGCATCTAGATTAGTAAAAGAGCCTTTGTTGATTATATTAACTAACTACTAATGAAAGCAATGAATTAAATAAAAATAAACTTATAATAGACTAAGTCTTAGGGCTTGGTTCACTATAGGAGTAATTGACAGCCAAATTGTGCATCAAACAATTCATTAACCATGGCATAATCAAACAGGATTAAAGCTCTCTCGAATCAATTAAACCATAGAACTACTTTCCTAACCGTATCTTCGACCTAGGAAAGTCTCATCTACCTTTGATGTTGATCTGTTCTAAGTCTCAATCGCAGATCTAAAGAGACTTGGTGACTTAATCAGAATTAAGCAATTAAGGTGGCCCTACGAAATTGAATTAACATGAATAAACAATCTAAATAGGAATTTGAATTAAAAGCCAAGCCATGAATTGAATCAACTCAAATTATTAATCAATCATATTGTTATAGATCCCCAATCGCTCTAGAAATTAGACTACTCGCTCATAATTAAACTAACTTGATGATTGTAATTGGGAAATACATATTTCAAATCAAAGATTAATTTAAAAAGCAAAGTAAACAAACTCAGAATAATGGAAGTAATAATTGAGAACCTAAAATTATTCAAAACAATAATCAAAAGCATAACAATTAAGAAGCAATGAGAAAACAAATTCAAGAAGAAAATAATGACCAAAGATTCGGAATCCAAATGATGAATGATGAATGTTTTCTATTGAAAGTGCAAAGTTAGGTTCCTGAAAAAAAAAAAAAAAAAAAAAAAAAAAAAAATAATACTAATTGAGAATTTTTCTCTTTTGATGAAAACTAGATAATAGATAAACAGATGATGATAGAATTAGGATTCTATACTTTAAACACAGAAAATTTCCTGAAATAAACTAAGCTTGCTAAATTACAATATGCCCTTCATTAAAAGCCAATTTAAAAAGCCAACTTAAGTGCAGAATCGTGCCTCGATTCGATCGGATCGGGATGTTGATCGATCGGATCGGATATAAGAATCGTCCATCTCTAGAGGCCATATCTCGGAGCTCCGGTGTGGTCCAAATCACGCATGTGACCTATCAAAATCGAAGCTCTCGAAGTCTAGTTCCAATGGCAGCTAGAAATCGCACCAATCCGCTAACAAAACAATAAGTTATGGTTCCAAAAGAGTGAACATGTATCAACTGTTTTTGCAGTCGCTCCACTCCTAGCTAACATTGGCCACTCTAATAAACTTCGTAGTGCTTGCCAAATAAGCCCCGAAAATCACTCCAAATAAAATGGAAGCAATCCTAAAACTTACTCACAAACACTAAACAAACAACATTAGTAGCAAAGAGAGCCTTATTGAAGGCCAAAACCATTCGATATGCAAGAGAAATGGGAGAAAACCAATATAATAATACAATACACATATATTTAAATCGAAAGCTGTTACAAAATTACACCCAAAAAGATTATCTTTGAAAATTCTCCTGAGTTTATTTATGAAATGAAATAATTCGATTATTTTGAACGACCTATCAAGTTGAAATAATTAGACTCTGGGAATAAAAGAGAGACTTCAGTAACCAGGTTCAGTTATGGTTCGTATAAAAAATTTTGACAAGGTTTGAATCATCATTAACAATCTAATTTATTAATATTTTGACATGTTGGTATACTCTGCAGACAAAGGTTAAAATTGATGGTTATACTACATATGGAAATTATGATAAAAAAAATGAAAATCAGATAGGATTTTAGACACAAACTACAATGTAATGTACACCTGATACATTGGTTTATATACTTAAGACAAGAATTTACGAAAACAATATGCACTAATTATAATTTGTACAATGATTGAGAATTCTTAATCCACTTTTTCAAGTTCGAATCCTTACTACAGGAAAGTCCCTCACTATCGGGAACTCCATTTCAAATATCAAAAAGAGAAACTGTTAAAAAGTGGATTAAACATCTTTAGCGAAACAATGTAATTAATTAATGATTGCTTATTAGAAACTTTATTCTAAGACTAAATCGCCCGACATTAATTACTCTTGTTTACTTCAATCATCATGTTAAAAGATAGACATTAACGATTCAAACCCATAAATCAACTATAACCTATTCACATTCAAACATTCACCTAATATTGCTCTTTGATACTAAATGTAATGAAACTCTTATCATCTATAGACTGTTGATACAATCTTTTATCTCCTTAAGAGTTTTTGTATTGTCATAAAGCATCATAATAATTAAACTTCGGATTCATTATGGAGTTTACTTTGTTGATCTTATTACGGAGTTGGATAGCTGACTTTATTATCTATATTCATAACTCAATGACATTTATCTTATTTTCATAGTTTCGAACCCACTTTCATACCGATGAGAACTGAAATAGGATCCCAATTTTAATGAATGGAATTCATTCTTTTCCAAACCAGAAATCGAACTGAAACTGAATCAATATTCAAACTAATTATTGATGTGAACCGACACCAAGTTACCAACCATCAAACCGTAAAGCGCGGAAACTCTGAAATCACGGCACTCAACCGAATTGCGTTGAACCGACTGTAGATGATACCAACCAAAACTGAACTGAAACTTGAATTGGATTTTGCCTTCCAACCGATTGAACTGAATTGTTATCAAACCAAAACAACAGAACTGAACTTTTATTTTAACTGCATTTGAACTGAACTGTACCTAAACTGAATCAATGTTTCCAATCCGCCCAAAACTAATCTGAAACCGAACTTGGTCAAACTGAATTTGAACTAACTGCTACCACCGAAAACGGACTGTACTGTACTATCGCAAACTGAATTGAACTAAACTGAATTGTGACCACTAAACTGTTTGGTTTCAACCATACACTGACACTGCTTCGAACCGAATCTACAGGCTTATTTTGCAAACTAATCAACAAAACTAGAAGACTTACCTAAAATAGGAAAAACAAACAAGTCTAAAACCTGAGATTTTTTTCTACATTACACAAAACTCGGTAATTTGTTACGAAATATAGACTGGTAAATAAACAAGTGAGAAAGAATACCGAGCACTCTCATCAACGCTCGAACTCGAGCACCACCAACTAGCGCGATAATTGTAAGCGTCCGAACATGAACATTAACACCATCAGTTAGGAATCAATTAGAAGCCCCGAAAAATATTGAACCGCGCGATCAGAAACATAAAACCCTATAAATCGAAAAAACCCTATATAAACTCCCCATTCAAACCTAGTATTCAATCACAACCAACCTCTAACTTTATAATTTTGAGGAAAAGGGATATTGTGTGTTGTCTGAGAGAATAGGAATTGAGTGCAGGGAGAAGAGAATTTCGTTGAGTAGAGGGATTTGATTGTACAAATTATAGGGAAGGAAATTGATATATGAATAATATCTTAATAGAAAGTAGTAGTTATAATTAAGAACAATTGGGACTTCAAATCAAGTAAATTGGAAAATAGAAAATCAATTAAACAAACATGTGATCTGTGTAGGGCTGCTTCGTGAGTGGACTAATTTTGACGGCTAAATTGGGTTGTTGTCGTCTAGTTGAACTAAGGAGGAAGGAGCAATGCATGTGTACTTAGGCTGAAAGTTGCATGTTTAGTTTTGTTCGTCTTTGAGTGTTGTAAGTTTCGTCAGTTCAGATGAGTGTCTTCGGTGGGTGCTGGTCTGCTTGCGGTGACCGTCCTTGCAGATGGGACCAGGCTATAGGCGCCTCGCCGTGACTAGGGGAGTGATCGAGGGTTGGTATTGTAGGGCTTCGCCCGCCTTAGGCAGGGGCGTGCACCTCAGGCTTCGATTGTCATTGGAGTTGAAGCCATGGGGAATCGCATGTGGAATGCTGTTTGGGGAGTAGTCGTGCGATCTGAGATAGGGACGCCACTGTGCCTAATACGGTTACATTCACGGACGCCACGAAACATTGGTGCCAAATAATGGCCCCACGTCCAATCAAGTAACCAGTCTGGGTTCGGGACATGGTTAGAATCAGAATCTGTTAACCCAATTCGCCCGCAATGGTACGGCCTGCTACTCGGTCCATGTAGTTCCAACAAATCAGTAACAATTGAATTCAAAAAGCCTATTGATTTGATTTGAGGAGCACACTAATTACTAGGTGCAGTTGCTATTATGTGCAAGCAAAGGACTTCTATAAATGGATAAGGCGATCACTTGCATTGTTAAGTCAATGTTAATTAGTGCTTAGAACGGGCGTCCATGATATCTGGACTTATTGTGACAAGGCGATAAAATTCCTGGTCTTGTAAGCAATATATACAAGTGTGATGTAATATGATACATAAAGACATCGAAAACAAAGGTTAGTAAGGCATAATATGTATGTATGTCCTCCTCACCTATTCACTGCAATATCAACGAATGTTAGAAATTAAAATCAAAGGAATCGCCTTCGATTGATATTGCTAATTGAGACAAACAAACGCGTTAGTTTGACAATAATAATATGTATAATAAATGAAAAACCAAAACCAAGCAAAACATTGAAAACGTTAAGAAAAAAACCTACATATTTAACATTGAACGATTAAAAGGTGTTTCTTTACATTGTTTTAATTGAATTAAACTCATAAACAATGGTTAGTTCCAAATTAAAGTGACAAAAAGAAATAAAAAAGAGTGAAAGAGAGGTTTTTAGTGAGTAATCTCAGATTTATACCTCTATTTCGCTTGTTGATTCGAAAGAGAATTCGATGCTTTGAATCGAATCGAATGTGTTGAGTGGTTTTGAGAGGTATAGTATTGTCTCGTGACTTTGTGTCTGTGAAGTGTGTCTCGGAAGATGCTGAATTGTGAAGCTGTCTGAAAATCGTATTGAAGTGAAGTGTGAAGGTTCGTGCTCGGACTGAGCAAGGCAAGCAGATATTTATGGCACGCTAAAAACGACTGAAGTCCAATCTCCTGCGTATATACGCTGGGATGAGCGTATATACGGCTAATGGAGCGTATATCACGCTCATCCCAGCGTATATACGCTTCCTCCTGTTTCCATTGAGTTTTTGAGCAAAAAAACGTGGTATGATTTGAGCGTATATTACGCAGCCTGAGGAGCGTATATACGCTCCTGAATGAGCGATATATACGCTCATCACCTGCGTATATACGCTCAATACTTCGTATATATTTCCAAAAACCTGCGATATGTTTGATTATCCTCCGATTTTATTCGTGATTTCCCTTTGTTCAACGCACCTAGACACCCTTGCTCTCCAAGCAAGGAAAGTCTAGAACGTTTAGAAGGTGTCCACGTATTTTCCGGAGTATTTTTAATATTCACGTATTTTCTGCGTATTCTGCGTATTATAAACATTTGCAAAAATTCATAGAAAAATCATAGAAAAATCAGAAAAAGTAATTTTAGAAAATATTCGCGGATCAGAAGAAAAATGTGACGCACATGATGGAAAACAAAAAGCACGAGAATCGGCCAAGCGGTTTGACTTGTTTTGAACCTTTGAAAACCTTTTGATGTTTATCGAGAAACCGATAAGAGAATATGTTGCCTTGTAAGTTGACCTTTGCTCAATAGTTCCGAAAGACCACGTGTTTCCAACTTTCGTGAGTTCAAAGCGCATCTTCTGAGTCGAAACCAAACGCGAGACGCGGTATGTTTCATACGGATTTACTCATTTGGGAGACACATTTTCAGGTGTCTACAGGGATGTTAAGTTTTGTCGTTTTGGTGGAGTGAGGTTATAGGAGTACTAGTTGTGGGTGTGGTTTGTGCGTATGGAATTTTAAGTGTAAGTTTAATGTTATTCATTCTTTGCACCTAAGAATAGGAGTTCTTAACATTAAAATCTCCCCTCTTTTAAAATGATTGGAGCTTATCCATAAAAGTTTCGGGCTCATTGAAACTGGAGCTTACTATTGCATAAAATTAGAATACAACAGAAGCTCTAGGCTTTTAAAAAACTGGAGAGCTTTTACCAAGAATGCTTTTTGCCCCTTTTCTACTAGTGGAAATTGGGTTTCAAGTTGAAGAGTCATATTAATAAATCAATGAGGAGAAAAAGCACAAGCAGTTCTAACACAAAAAATGAAAAAAGAAGGTTGTTAACTCTTAGTTAATCAAATAATGCTATCACATTATAGAAAGGACATCGATGATACAGATTAGATGAAAAGCGGCACATCAAAGTATATGGGTTTGAGTTGCGGTTATCTTTAGCAGAGATTGATGAGGTATTTTTCTTAAATTTTTTTGAATTCTTTTATTTCGTTTATATTGCCTTTCTATGACTTCAATTAAATGTAATACTTTTCTATTTTTCTTTATGATATCAGAAATGTGAGTTCAGAAATTCGTATGCAAAATTTTTTGTGAAGTGAAAAACATGGCACACAAAAAGATAAATGTTGGACATCTGATAAATAGTGAAAGAAGAATATGATCTTAAAAAAAAACATAAATAAACAAACCTTGTTGCATCTAATATTGAAATTCTTAAAGGTTAATATTGGATGGCCTAGGTCCTAGGAAGCAAATGGGATGCCTTCAAGGCCTATGAATTCACACAACTCTATGCCAACTAATAATATGCAAAACAAGCTAATTTAATTCTTAGTAAAACAGATTTCACGTATAGATATGTACACATGGTTACATTGAGGGTAATCATTTTTATCACCTTGGAGCCCGAAAGGTTATAAGTCCCCCGGACGCTCGTACAGGTCGTCCTCTTCTTTGTTCAGTTGTCCTTTACAGGAGGGATAAAAGACTAAACACCCTAACTTAATTGGTCATAATTGAATTATCAAAGCAGTAGACATAGCACGTCCAAAGTAGCTCTAAATAATTGGGGGCTTGCAACATCATTTAAGCTTCCCATGTATGGCATTTAGAACCTAATAAAACGTTGCACGGTCAAAAATCTATTGAGGGATTCACTACTAATTAGAGTTGTCATTCAAGCAACTCGCTCTCTTCCTGACGGAAACAAACAAAACTCTAAGTTCGTGACATGAGTAGAAACCATCGTTACATGTCAAGCCTTAAGCAAACATCCTCACGCACATGCTATTACTAATTGTCCTTAACGTTTTTTGCCTTTGATCTCCGCACCACTGCTCAAGTAAATTAGGGCGCTGCATAGAATAGAAGACCTGCCATGTCATGAAGTCCATTTGTATGTTCTATCTTAAAACACAACCCATGGAGAGACCATCGTGATGAGCAAACAACACTAAGTATAAAAGTCCTGTGCCTGACTTGCAACTATCAGCAAGCAATGGGGCAGAAAATCTATCTCCAACAATCGCAAAAGGCTCTAGTCATTAAAGCATATCTAGACATCATCAGTGTTGGCTATATAGCATGCTACACAATGCAAGGGCCCGCGTAAATACTTCAAGGAATTGTCGCTACAAACCCTCCCCCCTCGGGGCTCCATCGCATTAGGTGTCACTACTTAATGCGCCGTTGCGTAGACGGCTTTCATCTCTTCTGCTGCGGGGGCTTGATCCTTATTACTGTTAGATCAGAGAACGATCATGTAATGTTTTTAAAACTATCTAATGATTTATGTATTCTGCTTCCTACTGTGTTTCATAAAATCATTGTATTACACAAGGGATCCATACAATCGTTGCATCGAGAGTCTCATTAATTGACTTGTGCAATCTATATTCCAAAAGTCAAAACGCAAAGTCGCAAAAGTTAACGCAAGTGAACATTCACATCTAGGTTCATACATAGTTAAGAGTCAACAAGGTCACAAAAAGCTACTAAGCAAAGTCACAACATAGCAAACAAGTCAAGACATACTATATCACAAAAGCAAAAAATTCCAAAGTCCACCATACAAATCACAAAGCTATTGGTACACCTTTAAGCTTAAAATTTGCAGCTTGATATTACAGCTAGGTGGCTAACACCACAGACAAGCGTAATCAAAGCACACTAGCATGAGCCTGACGTCAACAAAGTCAAAGCATGTTTAAAGCTGAAGTCCAACTTCTCACATCAATCAATGAGTCAAGGACACCTATAGAGAGAATAGGGTCCTGCTAGAACATACAAGGATCATTCTTTCTTGAGCCAAGTCCAAATAATTATGTTCTGCGGGGATGGACCCCATAAACAGCTACAGCTCTCAAAATTAGATAAGCACCTTCAAGATACACACATTCAAAAATATTTCAAAGTAAACGTAGGAATGCACCCTTATTCCTTGAAATTTCCAAATGCGTAGTCATTAAAAAGATCGTACGTTAACATGTAAAATATATACATAGTAAGAGCAATACCTAGTCAAAGCGGATAAAATGTCAAAGTCAATGGCCAAGAACAATCGCAAGATTTCCTCAATAGGACAATGTCAGACACCATCCTAGAGCGGCACAAAAAAATTAGAACAAATATCACTTTCTTGATCATTCTTACTACCATCAACATTAATATGATATGAAGTCATCATGGACGGCTCACTGAAAGGAAGCTTTGACTATCCTAGAATAAGACTCTGTATACGCGATTATTATTATTCACAACGTTTAAACATAAAGATCATCTGACGGCGACATCGTATACAAGAGTGTAGGAGTAGACAGATCAAGCAGGGCATAAATTTCACAAATGAAATCGTTATAACCAAGATCATTGTTATAGCGACTTTTAAGACAAACATACTTTTCTAACTGACGCGCACCGGAAACGAGAAACGCAAAACCCTTCCCGGCAAATGGACGTCCAATATGATGAAAGAGGTTCTTTGTTCTCTATTGACAAATAAAAACCCCTGTTGTGCTATCGTGGGGGTTGCAACACTGGGGAACAAGGTGATGTCATGGCTTCATTATCCTTTTAGATGACTTAATACTTCATATATTGAACTATGAAGAATAAAGATGGGGGAGTTTGTGCGGTGAACACTTAATCTAAAAAAAAAAAATAATAAGGGAAATAAAAAAGCAAGTCCTGGTGGAACATTATGCTTCAAAAACAGGTTAACTTATTGAATTACTTTCAGCGTTTTCACTCCAATTATTTTTGTGATCTATTAATCCGCTATTATTCACTTGGCTCAAATACAAGAACGCACTCCTCAAAAAATATTCAAGTTAAGCAAAGCCGACAACTGACCTAATCCCTTCTAACTATCAAACAAAAACTTTCCAGCAAAACATGATTCAATGTTGATAGAGCAGAACTCAAAGCATTAGAATAGTAATGAAAACAATTAAACATAGTCTCCTTAAACGAAAACACTCAAATAAGGTTTACAAAGTTTAAGACAAAATACAAATTAGTTGAGTAACCCACAGTCGTGCCTGAATTCCCAACATTCAATTAATTCTAAGATTTTAGTAAGCAATGAACCCCTTGGTAAGAGTGGTCGGTTATACTAAGTATGCAATTTGTAAGTTTCTTAGTACAATAAGTTTACGATATTAAAGGCAACCATCAAATTGCTGGCCTAAGATATATAAATTGTTGCCTCTATATGGTCTTTAGAAGCATTTTTGGTTGCCCGCTAATTTCCTCCGTACTCAGCTAATCGTAGGTTGCCTTCTAATACCACCTTTTAGAGGCAGACAAAACATGGTCTGCACTAAAATCACTTACATTAAGAGGCAACCGCAATGAGTTTGTCGCTATTATTAGGTTCCCTAATGCCACCTTTAGGGTAAGACAAATAATATTACTAGTAAGACACTTTGTTTAGAGGCAACCCATTAGTATGTCGACTGAATTGTAGTTTGCCCCTAATGACATCTTTTAGAGGCGGAACAAATAATATTTTCAAATAAGGATCATATTATGTTTAGAAGGCAACCTGTAGACACCTGAAAAATGTGTCTCCCCAAAATAGTAATCCGTTGATGAAATATACCGCGTCTCGCGTTGTTTCGACTCGGAAAGATTGCTTTGAACTCAACGAAAATTGGAAATACGGTGAGGTCGTACTCGAACTATTGGAGCAAAGGTCACTTACTAAGGCAAACATATTTTCTTTTCGGTTTCTCATAACCCAAAGGGTTTTCAAATTGTTTTCAAACGAGTTAAGCTGGCGATTCTCGTTGCTTTATTTGTTTTCTATCATGTGCGTCACATTTTTCTGAATCCGCCCCATATTTTAAATTATTTTTCTGATTTTTTCTATGATTTTCTATGAATTTTGCAATGTTTTAAATACGCAGAATACGCAGAAAATAACGTGAATAAATTAGAAAATACTTCTGGTAAATACGTGGAACCTTCTAGAACCTTCTAGAACTCCTTTGCTTGGAGGGCAAGGATGTCTAGGTGCGTCGATCAAGGGAATTCACGAATAAAATCGGGAGGAAAATCGAAATATTCGAGTTTTGGAAAAGAATAACAAATCTTTGAGCGTATATACGCCAACAATTGCCATTACGCTTCAACAAGGAGCGTATATACGCTCAACAATGCATACGTTCTGTGCCAAAAGATTATGAAATTGGAGAAGACGTATATACGCTGGGAATGAGCGTAGTATACGCTCCTTCACCTGCGTATATTACGGCTTGTCGTATCTTCAGCGTATATACGCCCAGGTTTTTGTGATCTTTTTGCGCTCTGCCTATAAATACCACTCTGCTGCTCAGTTCCGGAGGACCTTCACGACCTTCACTTTCACACACGCTTCACAGCTTCACAGACACAAGTCCGTAGACACATCGGCTATACACTCTCAACACATCAAAAACCATTCCGTTTTTCAATATTCAAGCATCGATTTCTATTCGAATCAACAAGCGAAAATAAGGGGTCATAATCTGAAGATCTACTCACCAGATAAACCTTTCTTTTTCACTCTTTTTCAATTCCATTTGTCCACTTCTTAACTTTTGAATTAACATTATTTTTGAGTTTATTCAATTAAAGCAAAATGTAGAAACTCACCTACTTAATCGTTCTGTAAATATGTAGGTTCTTTCTGTAAATTTTCATTGTTTCCATGGTTTTATTCTGGTTTTCATATATTATACATATTATTATTGTCAATACTAATAAGCGTTTGTTTGTCTCAATTAGCAATTGCAATCGAAAGCGATGTCCTTTTGAGTTTTTTTTCGTAAACAATTCGATTGTTTGCAGTGACAATGATGAGACATACATACATATTATTGCCTTACTAACCTTTGTTGTCATGTCTTCGTTTGTATAATATATCTCTATTACACGACCTGATATATTGTTTAAACAAGACCGGAATTTAATCGTTTTGTGTCACATTAAAGTCAGATAATCATGGACGACCGGTTTTAAGCACCTTATTAACATTGACTAACAATCAAGTGATCGCCTTCCATGTAGAAGTCTTGGTTTGTACATTACCATAGCAAACCCACCTGTAGTAATCAATTGCACTTTCAAAGTCAATCAATAGGCTTCTTTTGAATCAATTGTATGATTATGGGATACAATAGAGACCGAGTAGACCGGCCGTACGATGGCGGAAGAATTGCGGGGTTACAATCTGATTCGTACCATGTCCGCCAACACGACCTGGTTACTTGATTGGACTGTGGCCATTCAATTTGGCACCCAATGTTTCTGGCGTCCGTGAATAAACCATATAGGCACTGGTGGCGAATCCCCGCTCAATTCGAGCGGACCACATCCCCAACGCATTCACATGCGGATTTCCATGGCTCAACTACCATGACACTGAAGCTGAGGCCAACGCCCCTGCCTAAGGCGGGGCGAAGCCCATACGTACATACCATGAAGGTACGTTGCATTATAATTAGTAGTTGCCTCTAATTTTCACCTTTTATAAGCACTATAGGTTAACCCTTTGCCACGATTCTCCTCTCTTTT